>APFE030590468.1:6159-32941 GCA_000404065.3 Pinus taeda
GATTAAATCAAGGTTTTAGAAAAACTAGAAATAAAAATACTTTTATATATAGAAATGTAAATTTATGATGATGATGATGATGATGGTTAGTGTCCACTAAGACCAAACTTTGGTCTATTGAACCTAAAGAAACGAATTATTTAGTTTGATTTAAGATTTTATTCTTATGCTCAAAAAGCTTCGAGAGAAGCCTCTCGAGCTCACTTTAATTTTGACAATGTAAAAGGCTAGGAAGGTCAGTATTGCAGCAAATATTTTGAAATTGAGATCTAATGTGGTTGTACGCAGGGAACTCCAAGAGGAAGAGATTTTCATCCTTGCTATTCATATTCTCACAGAGATGGCAGAACCTTTCGATCCATGGTGTTTTAGGAACTGCCTAGAACCCATTTCATGATGGAGCTCATGAGAGTTCATTCTAATCTTGGCTATATTAATTTTCTTCTTTGAGCTAGTTCACATAGAGAGATACGTTTGATCTTCTAGGGTGGGGTTGATGACCTCCTTATAATATCTTAATTTTCTGTTACTTGCTAAATCTTTCTCACACCACATTTTTTCTTTGAACTTAGAAGCAAAAATATTTTTAATGTTATTAGTGTTTTGCAATGCAACATTCTTGTCGATCTCCCAATGGTTTAACCAGGCCTTGGTGTCTTTATACTTTGAGCTTTAGGTGGTTTTGGCTGGAATTTAAACATAGCTTAGGAAGTCTATGGTCTCATATGTTTTTGAGTTTGTGCTTGTACAACAGAAGCCTAGTCATAACTAGGCTCTCGATAGGGGAAAGACTCACTTCTATAACAAGAATAGGATAGGGTGTGTTGCTTTTAATTTTGACGTTATATGTTATAAAACGCTTCAGGATTTTCTCAATCTTTCTCCAAGATTCTCTAGAGATGCTACAACCCCAAACCTTACATCCATATAAGATAACTGGAGCGACTAAAGTTTCAAAGAGGAACTTCTTTCTATCCCACATTACGAGGTTTTCCGTTTTAAAATTATTTTCAAGACCAAAATAAGCTTTCCATACCCCATTAATCCTTTTCTCAATGCTATAGTTCCTCTTGAGGTTGTGATGAATATCAATTCATAGGTACTTGTAGGAAGACACTTCCTCCAAGTTACTATTGTCATATATAAAATTAGCGTAGTGTCCTTCTTGGATTTGATAGTCATAACTTTTGTTTTGTCAGTGTTAACAATCATACCCATGGTAGAGTAGAAATCCTTAAGAAGTATAAGTTCCTTATCAAGATCAAATGGGCACCTTGCAAGAAGAACAATATCGTTAGTGTAAAGAAGAATGACGATGACTATCCGAGCTAAGATCATTCCAGCACATCCTACTTCCTCTAAACAACCTTCTAACTCATCAATGTAAATGCTGAATAGGGTAGGGGGGATGGGGCAACCTTGTTTAACTCTAATATTACACTTAATATCTTTCGACCAACCCTCATTACTCTTTAACTTGGAAATTACATTCTCGTATAATCTTATAGAGGTAGCTCTCAACTCAAAAGGAACCTTTAGCTCTTCTAATCTATTCCAAAGGTGGTTTATAGGAACCATATCGAAAGCCTTTCTAAAGTCCACAAAACAACAAAAGGGATTGGATTAATCATTGAGGCATTCCTCCACAATGATCCTAAGCGTAACAAGGTGGTCTGTTGTTGAGTGTTGCTTTCTAAAACCCGCTTGGCCTTTAGCCCACTTACCTTCGCTTTCAAGTCATATGCTCAACTTCCTTTCCAAAATAATACCATATAACTTGGCTAGGAGAGGGCTGATCATAATTGTCTGATAATTAGAGGGGTTATTTGTATCCCCACTTGTAAAAATAGGGATAATGAGGTTTTGATTCCATGGTTTAAGGAACCCTTTCTTGACCTCTTGATTTAAAAGCTTGTGAATGTGGGGGATGAGGACAAGACCTCCAATTTTTAAGATTTCGATGTGGTAACCTCCAATGTCCTTAGCTTTTCCATTAGCAAGGTGATTAACCCCAAAATCAACGTCTTCTAATGAGAAAAGTTATTTAATTGTGAGCAGGGTTTCAAAGTTATCCATGACATTTGGAGATTCATAAAGCTTTTTAATATAGGAATTCCATTCATGTAAAGCAATTTTATTATTATCTTTAGTTTTCCTAGTTAGAGAGGCGTAAGAGATTCCCTTGTCCTTTATGAATATACTGCTTTTTTTCCTTTTAGTTAGGGCTTTGTTTATTTTTATCTTGCTAATTTTAAGAGATTCATCAACAACCCTCTTAATTGCTCTCCTTGCACTTTTACAATCTTTGTCATACCATGGATTAGTTTTGCTATTTCTTTTGTTAGTTGAAACTTCAATTGAGAACTCGTTAATAGAATATGAGAGGGTTGTAGTAAAATTATGATAGAGATTTTGTATGTTGTCTATACTAGATAAAGGAAGAAAATTAGTTTTTAATTTTTTATTCATTTAGAAAGAGATATTTTTTATTACTATCAAAGAATAAATTCTTTTAGCTATAAGGATTATCTTCTATGGGATCTCTATGCATGACAAAATTCAGAGTTATAAGTAAAGGCCTATGATCAGAGTAAGGCTCGTGGTCATTTAAGATGTAAAAATTTGTTATTTCATTATATAGAGGGAGATCAGAGATAACATAGTGTACCATGCTACTACCAAGCCATGGATGCATGTCATCTGGATAGAATTGGGCCACTTCTTTATAATGTTGCAAATTATGAGATACTGAGCACTACAGAGCTGGACTAGTTTGGACCCAAACAAATTCTCCCCAAGGTATTCATACCTCCTTTTGTACCGGCTAGCGAGAGGAAAGTCTTCATCTAACCAAAGAGGAAGAGGGTTGGAATGATTGCTTAGAAGAATAGCTTGGTTTCTTGAAGTTCGAGCATTAAAGTCACTCATTAAAAGGATATTTCCTTCATTCGTTAGACTAAAAATATCATTCCCTAAACCATTGTAAGGACTACTTTTATCTAGATGCATTTTCTTATAGAAGTTAGAATTGATGGGGGGAAATAATAGATTGCTATGTAAGTCATTTTATCATAAGTGTCAGTAATTTCTATCCAACTATATTGATTGTAAGGGTCGTTTTTATAAATCCTAGCATGGGGAGAGATGTTCTTCTTAATGTAACAAGTTATACCCCCAATGCCTCTATGGGAGGATCACTTATTCTAGGTGGACCATAATGTAAAGCTGTTTATGTTAGGGACCTTAGATTCTTCGTGCTTCCAAGTTTCAACAAGCAAAATAATATCAACATCATTGGAGATCCAACTTAGCTTGGGGCCTTTGTTCCATGGAAAGCTCTAACAGTTCCAGGAAACAATATGGAGCATGTTGAATTTCTATTTATTAATATCTTGATGGTTTCTATCTCGAATAATGGCTTTTCTATTTCTGATTATTGCCCATTTTCCTTACTTCCTAGCTTCCTTTACCTTTTGAACCTCCTTTCTCAATTTTTCTTGATCTTCTAAAATGAGATCTTCATTTATAAATATTCGCGTTCCTTTTAGAATTGAGGTCTTACTAATTATGTCATACCTATAGTCAGTAGAGCTCACCTTTATTTGGATCAAACTTCCTTTATTCTCAGTTAGTTTCCCTAACCTTGTTACTTCTGTGAGACACGTTGTTTCAATTTGTAATCTGTTATGTAATTTTGTCTGGGCTATGGCTAAAGTATCATTGTCTACCTCCTCTTTCAAACCAAAGATTATATGGTTCAAGGCCCTTTTGTTATGCTCATGGTCTAATTTTATCAATTTTTTCATTTCATCCTTAATTGATTTGATATCTAATTTACCTACCACACTATTTAGGGTGAGGTGACTATTAACTTTTTCTTCTAGCTCTTTAATCATGTCCTTCATTTTAAGAATCTCTAAAGTATCAACATCTACTTGCTGGGATGTTTGGTTCATATCTTGGTTTTTTTCTATAACCTGCAACCTAGTCTCCATTGCTTCCATCTTATTCTCCAATAGTTTTATTTTAATTTCTATTTGTTTTTGAATCTTGTCTTCAAGAGATGTGAATTTATTTTCCAACATAGCTGCTAATTTTGTTTGTAGATTGACTTCTCTTTCTTCTCTACATTTACCTAAAGACTCTATATACTCATAGAGTCTTTGTACAGTAACTGTGTTAGGTATACCTTCGGTAATCTTTGGTAATTGTGGTGAATTATTCATACTTGAAAATATATGAGGAGATATGTATTAGAAAAATATAAGGAATGTGTGCACTTGATATCGGCAAGTCAGACTGCAGACACACGTGCCCCAGATTGTTTTTCTATTACCACATACAGATCGTGAATTATTATGATAGAGAGATCGTAAACATAGAGATTGTAAATTATTACCGGAGAGAAATCGTAAATACATCACCCTAAATTATTACCACTGAGAAATGGTAAATACATCACTCTAAATCATACAACATAAATAATATTATTAAGAATTAGTATAGATCTATTTCATACAACATAAATTAAATTTCTAGAAATGCAAACTTTTTTTAAGTTTTGGACTAAAAAAATATTTAATTCTAGAATTAAATTAGGTCCAAGTTGATTAATATATTATTTTGAAATATTTAATATAAAACTTAAAATCAAATAGTAAACTATTATTACAGTAATATAAAAAGAATAACAAAAAAAATAAAAAATAAAATATTAAATTTTAAGAATGGGCTCCATCAAAATAGCTTAAATTTGCATAAGAGGCATACCTTATCATACGTGGTAGGCCATGGTATATGGTGATTAATATGGCTTTCACTATTTCCTCTAACCGTTTTTTATATCAAATGATTTAAAATAGTTTAGTAGAAGTTTTGAAAAATAAATCGCATTAGCTATACAAGTTTGGGTTCATATTGCAGCTGCATACATATTTTCAAGTTGCTTTTATCCTTGGGTTCTTATTGCAGATCTCCTTGATACATATTTTCAATTTGCTTTTATCCAAACTTTCCACATTTAGAATTTAACCAAAGTTTCGATGTCTTATTGCCAGACTTTTTCGTTTCAATGGATTCCCGGCTTTGAGAACTAGTGACATACCATTATGTTGTTTGATTTAACTTGTTTGGTGGCACGACTAATCAGCTTCATAAATACTATTACACATCTATTTAATACTATTACATATCGATTTCGAGTTGAAAATAGTGAATATTCTTATAGGCTAAGAACTGTTACTTAGATATGGAAATATGTATTAGGTTTATAAGTAGCGAAAAGATGTAAGTTTTTATAACCATGTAATGACGCAAAGACACATCCCATACCTTTCTATGGCATTACCTGTCGCAGACAACGATGCCTACCATACTTTTCTCCAGAGAAAAATTAAAAATAGAACCAACCAGTTTGTGAAACAGACCCTCTAGGAATGCACTGAGAATTGAACTTGGACCTATGTAATAACAGTTTACACGTATTCAGAGCTCAGTTCCTCCTAAACCACAAAATATGGACAATATTATATTTACTTGCAACAGAAATCCTACAATTATCAGAGACTCTTCACATTATTTAGGCAACCCGGCCATGGAAGAAAATATCTATCATTAAAATATGGTTAACTTAATAGATGCTGGAGACTACCCTAGCCCAAACATTGTGTGAAATCTCACGGATATATATACATATCCATAGCGAGTAGTGCTGGCACCAGAAGAACTGACAGCATGTTTTTTTGGCAACTTCTATTCGGATAGCATGGGGACAAGTGAGACTCTTCATTTGAGGTAATATTTGCATACGCTTGTCTGCAACGAATATTAGATTTAGGAGCGTATACTATATCCACATTTATACTTTTATGTTTACGGGGTTAAAATAATTATAAAGGAATTTTGATGAGTGATTTTTTTTCAAGCTAAAAAAATAACAGGTCTTTCATTGATTAAAACACGGTTACATTTTCTAGAGGATTTTCACATATACTTTACTCCTCCGAGGATCACAAAGTAGCAAACTGTTACGGGCATAACATCCACAAAAAATACATAAAATGTATCTAAGCTATCAGTTATATAATAGATCTTTCTTCCTACTAGGAAATCAAATATATTCAAATAGGGAGATACGAGATTGAAGAGCCCAGAATCTGTCCATCTAAGACTCAAAGAAAATTTCGAGGGAAAGCCAACAAAGAACAGAGAAACCAAGAAAGCCCCAATGACTAAACAAAGGTCTTTAGAAATAGAAGAAGCCTGAGCTACAAATAATGTCATTGTCAAAAAAACCATAACACATCTGCCCATCTCGAATTCTCTCTTATGAGGTTGTGAGATTCCAGCATTCAAAGTTGCTTGTATTGGATCTTGGATGGGGTGATAATTTTCTTGAAAAGTGAGAAATTTCAGTGTAAAGAGAAAGTTAAGATTCATCATTGTTAAAAGGAACTGTGGTTTAATGAAATGTGAAAAAGGAAGCGGGTCTTTTTCTAGGATGTGATTTTGCGTCATATGGTGTTGTGATGTGTGCAAATTTCTTTCTATGATCCGCAATTAAGGATTCAGATATTGTTATTGAAAGCACAAATTGGTAATTGAGCTGTCACATGTTATTTATGTGAACCTTTTAAATTATTTAACATCTTCAAATAGTTAATTGGTATTCCTTGGATTCGAAAATAAGAGAAATTTTTGTATCGAAATTGTTAATCTTCTAATAAATAGATAGTTGTTATTATTTGTGATTTGAAAGTTGGAGAAACTTTTATATTAAAATGACTAATTTTCTAGTAAGGATGGTGCCAATTACATGATTTGGAGATTTAAGATGCAAATATTGATGGAATGATATAATGTCTGGTTCACAGAGAGTAGCGATGAAGTGAAGCCATAATTACTTTCAAATGCATCAATTCAAGATTGGGAGAAGCTGGAGATTAAGGTGGGAGTGTTAATGTGAATGTCTATATAAAAGAAAACATTATATTGCATATTAGACATTGCAAGACATAGGAGGAGACCGTGACGATGCTCAAGGACTTGTATGAATCAAATAATACAAATCGACTAATGTCCTTGAAGAGTAAGGTTATGTCTATTAAAATAGAAGGAAATGAAAGTATAAGTAATTTTATTCTAAGAATTAAGGATTTTAAAGATAAACTTGGAGATGCACTGGCCTAACCACTATAACATTAAATGGAATGTTAGATGAATATCAAAAGTTCATCATAGGTCTTGTAGTAAGGGAGAAGGCTCCCACTTTTGATAAGCTGAAAGGTTATTTTAATTCAGATTGGGATAAAGATGGCGATGATGGAAAATCAATTTTAGGTTATTCACTTAGCCTTGGATCTGCGATTGTGTCTTGGCGCTGTAAGAAACAATTTTTTTTTCTTTTTCATCCACAGAAATAGATTATAAAGCATTGTGCAATGCCATGAGTGAAGAAATTTCATTGAGGTGAATTCTCGAATATGTAGGAGTGCAAAAATCACCAAGTATTAAAAAGTGTGACAATCAAAGCACTATCAAGCTAGACAACAATCTTGTGTGCCACACAAGATCAAAACACATTGAGACACATCATCATTTTGTGAGAAAAAATATGCAACCTAAGGAAATTGAGTTAGTCTATTGTAATATTGATGAAAATGTGATAGAAATATTTAGAAGCCTTTTGAAAAGAAAAAAAATGAAAACAATGTAAACTTTCCAATGGGAACTGATACGATTACCCGTTTCATTGAGGTAGCAAAAAAGTTACCTGATTTTAAAAAGTGGTGATGCAGGATACACATATTTTTTTAACATAGTTTTTGACACTTTAAATTTTTTTTTTTTTATGTACATTAGTTTTTAGAATGATAGTGATTTGCATGCTGATTTTAAAAAGTGTTCATTCTGCATGAGGCCCTTTTTTTAAAAGACCTATTTTTTAGTTTAAATTTTCTAATGTATTAAATGTGAATAATTATTTTATAAATTTAACAATTTTTGAAGTGGTATTCTTCTTCATATTTTCTTATTTTTATTCTTATTTTTTTTCTTTTTGTAGTTAGGTTTTTATTTTTACATAGTTAAAGAAGAAGATCGATATTTTAAAGTTGCAATATTCTACATATTTATATATTGTTAATTAATTTTTCAATTCACATCAAATATTTGTCTCTAGAAAACAATAATTTTTAACAATTGACATAAAAATAACCATTTTGAACATAAATATAACTAAAAAATTGCACATTTTGATAATTTTTCGCTAGAAATGACATGTCAAAATCACAATTTTTCTAAGAAAACTTTAACAAAAAATGGTTAAATAGTAGTTTATTTTATGAATTCATGTCAAAAAATAATAATAATCACTGTTTTTTTCAAATAAAAATTAAAGCGAAAATCACATAATACAAATATTGAATACATAACAACATTAATTGAATGCTTATTCTTCTCATAAGATGTCAAATTCAAAACATTACAAGTATAACGAATTAATAGTTACAAAAAATGAGCTTGATTTCTAGGCATAACTTAAATTTAATCAACAATATCACGTAATCCAAATTCTTTGTCCTCTAGAGTTTCATAATTGTCTTCTTCCACAATATTCTCTCCTTCATTTTTCTCATTTCCTCTTCTAATGGATCTTTGATGTTTGTGAATCTCCCAATGTATGCCTTTCCAATCATCCCATGTAGTGGTGGTTGAGGTTCCTTTTCTCTTTTTTCCACACATGATTCACTAAAATATCCTTTCTTCAACCCAATTTCTTGCATTGCATCTGGAAGAAATTGAAGAGCATTATTTCTTTGCTGAATAAATTTGCGTTGTACTAGATCTTTTTCAATGGAAATGTGATTTCTTCCTTTTTGTAGGAAACATGCTAGTGTTGTACCTAATTATCAAGCACAAAAGAAATAATGAAGTAAATTAGTATAATGACATATAAATTAAGAAAGAATATATTGAAATTAAATTCTATATAATAAAACTTACCTGAGCCAGAAAATAAATTCAGAACCGAATCTCCTTCATTTGAAAATATGTCTGTAATATAGTTAATCAATGACTGTGGTTTTTGATAAATGTTAACTATCTCTCATTTTGCCTCTTTGTATTCATATGTTAGTTTTTTTCACAACAACATCATAAACGAGTACTTGGCTATGACTCTTTCCATCTACCCGATTAAAAAAAATAGACATATAGATATCACCTTTTGCCAAACTATCAATATGGATGAACTCACAATCATTTATAAATGGTTGATATTCATGGTTAAGAAGATTTGACTTTTGTCCTAATACGAAATAGTAAAAGTTCAAATAACTTGTACATAAATGAATTTTTTAACATTAATAAAACATATATTTTCAACGTCTTACCATGTAAGATGCATCCTTGAGTTCATTTTCCCCTTGAAGCTTGATAATAACATTGCCAATTGTGTTTGTGAATGAAATGTCACAAATATCCATAATGGTGATGATGTGACTTCTACAAATACCACAACCACTTTACTAAGAGTTTCGTAAGTATAAGGGTCACTATCATAGTTAATGTTTGGGATATTGAAATCACAGGGAATATCTACAATAATTAGGAAATAATCCATTTTAGGTATGAGTTTAGTAATTTCTTCACAGTTGCCTTGTATTAGTTGATATTGAATAGTTTCAAGCCCATTCTAAATGAAATGAGTAAGAGTTGGATCAATTTCAACATTGCTAAGATGTTTCTTCTTCAGTCTTTCGATCTTAGTTTTTTCAATAAAGGTTGTGAAACAATCTGGTGCTCCTTTTGGATCCTTCCTTATATTTAACAAAATAAACAATTATATGTATAGGTTATAAATTAAAAATAGTACACATATGAATAAAAATGAATGTATAAATCAACATACATTTTTAAATGCAAGATAAAAATCCTTTAATATTGTTGTAGAACATGAATCTAGATAGTTGCATACAACATCATCCCAACTATCTTCGTTCATCAATTTAACCATTTGTTCTTGTATTTTCATGTAAACTTTGTGACTAAATAGATCAAGTAAAAAAAGGTATAATAATAATATGTATACCAAATACTACGTAGAAAAATATGTTATATTTAAAAAAAATATAATCAAGAAATAAGTAAAAATAATTCAACAAAACTACTTTTGAAATTCCTCAAACATTTCCTTCCATGATAATTCCCTTGACCTCACACGAGACAATATTTCCTTCACAAGTTTTTCATCCTTCACTCATTGCAATGCTCTCCAAGGTGTGATACTCATTTCTTCTGGAAGTTGCTCCATTTCAGGACCTCATTTACTTTTGCTACATATTAATGTTTTAAACCTTTTGATCTTATGGTTTTTAATGCCAATGTTCTCCTACATGCTAAAAATCTCATTAATCAATTCTCATATCTCTCCATTTCTAAATGCCAATTGGAAAATTTTATCAATACTTCTAAATATATCAATATTTACTCTACCGCCTTTTGAACTAATTTTCTCCTTAATTTGATAGCCTATTCCATACAACATTCCTTTCAAAATTCTATATTAACATTAATCATTTCCCCACCACATTTTTCTTCAAATTCATTATGAATAAATGTAACCCTTTGGATAAAAGCTATAGACATCCTATATTCATTATCTAAATTATGATCCAATGGAAATAAATTTCCTTATGTATCTAATAAACAAACATAAATGATATGTTTCATTGTTTGAAAACGTGGGTTATTGGGATACTCCTCCATCAATTGCCTTTGAGTTTCTACAGAATGGTCCCCCCCAATCACATAATAATTTTATTCAAAACATTTTTACTTATCAAATGCTTGTTTTTGGAGAACTTGAATTGTATAAAAAAGAAGAACATAATTAACCACGTGAGCATATGGATTGTACCTCATCAATGTCCTCAAGTTGTGAACATGCATTTGGTGTAGCTTGATCTCAAAGACGATCTCAAATAAAGAAAAAGGTATTACAGACTCATTTGCAGGAATGCCTATATCACTTAGTGCAATGGATAAAAAAAGATTGTGAATAATATAGACAATTGGCTATTAGAAAACATAATAGAATCACATCAACACAACCATAATGATAAAGGAGGTCACCAGACTTCTTGGCTACATTTCCTGGTCCAAGCCTTCAATGTTGACCTATATATTCAGTCTTCAAACGTGGGATTGTTATGGTTTGTGAGCTCAAGACTGAGTCTCAACGCAACAATGGAATTTAATATAGAGTTTTCTCGAAACTCCTCGAGTCAACAAGAGTAACACACCTCCAAACCCCTTGGATGATTCCAAAGCTTGCTTTAGTGCTGCGTTGCTTTATCTTCTCTGCATTTCCAACCTCTATATTATCTGGCTCTCTAGCTCTCTTTCTCTATTCATTGTCCTCTCTGTCCACTTTTTCTATGTTCATTGTGTTTTATAACATGTTTTGTTACAAAAACGCTTAAAGCGTGGAATCTGTTTGTCCATAATAGAAACTATTTATAAAAAAGACTCGCGGGCACTAGTGGACCTGATCATTCAACCTTTCTTCAGAAGTAATTCCCGAAAAAAACACATTTTAGTTCATAAATAGAAATTCATATAGATACGTTGAAACTTGACCATTCGAAAAACTCGTCCATTCTCCACTGTCCGATCAATGATTAATAATCTGACGGCTGATGGACATTTCGGGTGACCCACTTACACGAGGATAACCCACCCGAAATGAGTGGATTTCCCTCTCTTGCACTATGCCATGTGTTGGCGAGTGTATGGAACTGGGCAGAGCCCCTCCAAAACTACTTACTACTTGAAGCCCATCCGAAATACCATTTACAAAGAAATAAATTGAAAAACTTGACCGAAAAGCTTTAAGTCGGAACTCAAATGATATAAAACCTGCCCTATTATGTTTTTGGGTCTGCACTTTATCACAAGTCGTGTGTCGCATGTCGAAGTGCTAACGTTCATGGTCCACAGCCCTTTGTATGTTGCGATGCAATTAACATCATCGATCGCCATCGCCGATCGCACATCAGTCCTTTCACTAACATTGCGGGTCCTGGTCCTTCCCCTTCATGCGATGCGATAAGTTGCAAATCGCATGTCGCATGGTCTTCGGGCCTACAGCTTAAGTCCTCCCTTTGGAATTTGCGACGCGATATATGTAATCTCCACCGTCGATCTGCACAATGATCTAATGGTCCACGTTAAGTTGGTGGATCGTGATCGCAATTCGCATAAGGCTACCTCTGATACACTCCATTGGCCTTTTCTGATGTGATCCGCTGGCTTCGTCTAATGTGATCTTGCTGATTCCATCTTGAGCGTTGATCTGGGAGATCCAACAGCTCGGATACAACGATATTTCACTGTTTTCGCTCTGATACTCTGTTTCTGATATTTGAAGGCTTAGAGGTTCAAGATCCATTTTGGATCACACCTCCCCACTGAAAAGCTTTTGGACCACCAAAAGTTGGTTTTTATTCATCGATCAAGTGACGATATTGCACCTTCACTTGTCTAATTTCTATTCATCTTGCTTTGCTTGGATTTGAACATTTGAGCCCTACTCTCAGGTACTCAACATCCCCTCGATGCGAAGTTCTTACATTCTTGTCCAAAACTCTGTCCTCCTGTAACTCATTGAGATACTCTGGCAATAGATCCTCAATAGAAGGCAACTGATTTTTCTCTTCAAGATCTTCAATCAATGAAGGTTCATACGATCTCAAGTTCTTTGCATTAACGACTAAATAGATTGGCATATAAGCTGGTAAATAAAGGCGAAAAGCATTTTCACCAATTTTATCAAGTATCTTGAAAGGTCCATACCTTATTGGTTTTAGCTTCTTACCTTCACCCTCCATTCTGTCTTTTCTGATGTATAACCAGACTTGATCACCAACTTGAAAACTTTGCTCAACTCGATGCTTGTCATGTCTTGCCTTGTACTTTGCTTAACTTCTTTCCAGCTGTTCCTGTACTGCCTGGTGAATTTCTTGGATTTGTTCAATGAACTTGGTTGCTTTGTCCATATCACTTTGTCCATCAAGTGCTATGTCTTTACCATAGACAAAATCCAAGGGAGACTTTGCTATAAAACCAAAAAAAGTCTCAAAAGAAGATCTCTGAGTAGAAGAGTGCTTGGCACGGTTGTAAGCATGATGCACATAACACAAATGCTCATCCCATAGCTTGGGATGCTTGCTACAATAACCTTTGAGAAATTTGATCATTGTCCTCTTGACCACTTTTGTCTGACCATCTGTTTGTGGATGAAATGTTGTGCTTTTCTTCAAACTGGAGTCCATTAACTCCCATAGACTTGACCAAAACTTCCCAACAAATCGAGAATCTCGATCAAATAGAAAAGAAGTGGGTAACCCAAAATGAACCCATACATTCTGAAAGAATAAATTTCTTGTTTGTTCAGTTGTAACTTGCTTATTAGATGGTATCAAAATACACATTTTACTGAACCTGTCCACAACTACATACAAATAATGATGACCTTTCCTACACTTTGGCAATCCACCAACAAAATCCATGGAAACACTTTCCCAAGGATGAGAAGGAATTGGGAGTGGAGTGTACAAGCCTAATTTTCTATTACTAGGCTTTCTTGTAGCACACATAGTACACCCTTTGATATATCTACAAACTGTCTCATTCATTCTTAGCCAATAATAGAACCTTTGCAACTATGCAACTGTTTTACTTACACTAAAATGACTTGATATGAGAGAGGTATGTGCTTCTCAAATTATGTTAACTATTTCAGTTTGTGGAATGCATAACTTTCCTAAATGATATAAGAGTTGGTACTTTACATAATAATCCAATTCTTCTACCTACTTTCCATGACTTAAAGTTGCATATCCATCTTTAAAATCTACATCTTGAGCATATTGTTCAATGTAACTTTCATTAATTACTGAGTTATGCTTAAGTATAGTAGATGCATTTATGATTGGTCTTGATAACATATCTACAACCTTATTGTGTATGCCTTTCTTATATCTGATGACAAGATGAAATTGGTGTAGGAAACCCATCCATCTATAATGTCTTGATTGCTGCAATTTAATTTGTGAGTGCAAATATTGAAGTGGTTGATGATCTATATGTATGATTGTTTCTTTACCCATTATGCAATGTTTCAACTTTTTCAAACTTTGTACTAATGCATAGAGTTCTCTATCATATGTAGGATAGTTAACTTCTGGAGAATTAAATGTTTCAGAATGATAGCATATAGGATTTCCGTGTTGCATCAACACTGCTCCCATGGCATAGTTACTGGCATCTGTCTCAATCTCAAAAGAATGTTGAATATCTGGCAGTGCTAGTACTGGTTTTGTATTGATTCTCTCTTTCAACGTGTCGAAGGCTTTCTTCTATTTACCACCCCACTGAAACACCTGTTTCAAACTTGTTAAAGCATGTAAAGGAGCTGCAATCAATGAGAAGTTAGCAATAAACATTCTCCAGTATTGTACTTCCCTCAGGAAACTCCTAACCTTTGGAGCAGATTTGGGTTTAGGCCAATTCATAATGACTTCAACCTTAGAGGGATCTATCTTCAATTCACCACCCCCTACAATATAACCCAAATAATTTAAAGATGTTCTACCAAATTCACATTTCAACAGTTTCACATAGAGATTTTTTCTTTTTAAAACATCTAAAACCTGCTTCACATGCTTTACATGTTCATCCCATGTATTACTAAAAACAAGAATGTCATTTAAATAAACTATTACAAAGTCATCAATAAATGGTCTAAATACATCATTCATAACTCGCATAAATGTAGCAGGAGCATTAGTTAGGCCAAAAGGCCTAACCAACCATTCATAAATTCCTTGCTTTGTCTTGAAAGTAGTTTTCCAGTCATCCCATTCTGCGACTCTAATCTAATGGTAGTCACTTCGTAAATATAACTTAGAAAAGTAAACTGCTTTTTTTAATTGATTTAACAAATCATCTATACGAGGAAGAGGATAATGATTTTTAATTGTTATTTTATTTAGTCCTCTAAATTCAATACACATTCTCCATGAACCATCTTTCTTTCTCACCAATATGATTGGCGATCCACATGGTGATGTGCTTGGTTGTATAAACCCCTTTTGAGCAAATCCTATACCTGCTTCTTTATCTCTGCATTCTCTGAAGTTGATAGCACGTACAGTCCAATGTTAGGTAGTGGAGCATCTCGCTATAAATGAATATCATGTACTATTTCCTGCTTGGGTGGCAGACCTTTAGGTTCTTGAAATAGAATATCATACTCTGAAACAACTTTAACTAAATCAGCTTTCTGTTTAGGATCACAGCCTTCAAATGAATTGGGTTTATTACGATCCTTTGCCTTTACAACCATTAGTAAAAATTTCTTACTTGAATTCACAATTATTTTCATCTGCCTTGAGTTTATGAGATGGTAGTTACCTTTAAGTTTATGAGCCCTTACAGTGTATGCTATTCCATCTTTAGTGAGTTGATACTTATTCTCAGCTCTATAGAAAATAACTTTCCTATCATACAACTATGGACTTCCTAAAACAATACTACATATATCCAATGGAGCTATATCTAACTCAACCTCATCTAAAAATGTTGATCCAATAGCAAACCTAAGTTTACATTATCTCATTACTTGTAGCTTTGTTTTATCACACACCCAACCTAATGGATATGGCTTCTTATGAGGCTTTGCTTCTAATCCCAACTTCTTTACAATTTTTCAGAAATCAAATTTACTTGTGATCCACTATCAAATAAAGTATCAATTTTACTATGCTTGGAAATTACTCTAATATGAAATAGCTCATTTCTTTTCCTCTCATTACTTTCATTATCAATAGATTGTGAAGAATTACTTTTGGATGCTTCAGAATCTTTACCTTTAACACCTGTGGCTGTAACTGTTGTTTAATCACCTCAATTCGACCCCAATTCCTTCTAAATAGAAGCAACATTCTTTCTCTCCTTACCCCTGAACTTCTTAGGTTTCACTTCTGGATGCAAAGATCAATAGCGTGCCTCATAGTGTCCTTATTTCTTACAATGATTGCATGAAGGTTTATCCTAATTTATAGTGTTTTCTTTCCTCTCCTTCCATTTCAATTTCTTCTTTTCTTTATTCTTGTTTACAAAATATTTAGATGATTTCCCAACCTCTGGGTTTACATTCTTACCTCTAGCCTCTAGATGTGTTGCTTGAACTGATACATCATCTAAGATAGTGGGATTACACATAAGTATAGTATGCTTTAAATAAATATGGAGACCACCTATATACTTCAATAAAGTCTCAGGTGAGTCCAATGATATACCTAGAGTTAAAGCTCTTTTTCTGAATTCCTGAGTATAACTTTGTACACTCTGTCCCTTCAATTCCTGAAGAGTTTGCAAACTCATCATTACCTGCTGCATGTAAGCAAAATGATAGAATTGTTTTCTGATGGTAGAAACAAATTCATTCCAGTTAGAAATGATTTTACCATGTTTTTGAAGATCAGCTTGTGTCTTGCCTTCCCACCATACCAGTGCAGTTCCTCCAAGTCGAAGGCTAGCCAACTAGATCTTCTTCCTCTTTGAATGAATGTTTTGTACCCTGCAATATACATCAATTTGCCTTATCCAATTATCTAGCTTCTATGTATTAAGTTCTCCATCATAAATTCGCAAATCAACCTTAACATCTAATTTGATTAAAGAAGTTTTCTTCTTCTTCTTTGAAGAGCTAGTTTTATGCGAAGAAGATGATGAGGATGACGATGATGATGACGAAGGAGATGGTGGAGGAGGCATTCCTCCTTTTCCTTTGTCTTCCAAAGGAGAAAATAGAAAAGATTCCTTTGCTCCTTTGTTTGGTTTAGGTGTTGAAGTGCTTTCACCTTGACCCTTCTTGAACTTCAGATACATCTCTTCCACCATGGCTCATATTGTCATAAAACTATCTATAAACTGAGATTCTGATCCCAATGGAACTTCTTCTGCCATTCTCCTCTGAGAAAGGACTCTTTCAATCTCTGGATTGGCCTCAACAAGTTCTCCTTCTCCTAGTCTGAGCTTTAATCTAGTTAGCATTCAAATTCCTACACAAGCTTGCCTAACCTTAGCAAAAACCTTAAGCACTAATACCAATTGATCTCAAATATGATCTTAAATCAAGAAAAAGGTATTACAAACTCATATGCAGGAATGCCTATATCACTTAGTGCAATGGATCAAAAATATTGCCAATAATATAGACAATTGGCAATTAGAAAACTTAACAGAATCACATCAACACAACCAAAATGATAAAGGAGTTCATGAGACTTCCTGGCTGCATCTCCTAGTCCAAGCCTTCAATATTGACCTCTATATTCAGTCTTCAAATGTGGGATTGTTACAGTTTGTGAGCTCAATACTGAGTTTCAACACAATAATGGAATTTAATACAGAGCTTGCTCGAAAATCCTCGAGTCAACAAGAGTAACACACCTCTAGACCCCCTAGATGATTCCAAAGCATGCTTTGGTGTTGCGCTGCTCTATCTTATCTCCCTTTTCCACCTCTGTACTATCCCTCTAGCTCTCTGGCTCTCTTTCACTGTTCACTGTCCTCTCTATCCACTTCTTTTATGCTCATCATGTTTTATAACATGTTTTGTTACAAAAACGCTTAAAGTGTGGAATCTGTTTGTCCATAATAGAAACTGTTTATAATGAAGGATTGGTGGGCACGGGTGGGCCCGATCATCCGACCGTTCTTCAGAACTAATTCACGAAAACAACACATTTTAGTTCATAAACAGGAATTCACAGAAATACTTTGAAACCCGACCATTCGAACAACTCATCCATTCTCCACCGTCTAATTAATGATTGATAATGTGACGACTGATGGAAATTTCAGGTGACCCATGTGCACGGGGATAACTAACCCGAAATGAGTGGTTTTATCTCTCCTGCGTTGTGCCACGTGTTAGCTAGTGTATGGCACTAGGTGGAGCCCCTCCAAAACTACTTACCACTTGAAGCCCATCTAAAATACTATTTACAAAGAAATACATTGAAAAACTTAATTGAAAAGCTTTAAGTTAGAACTCAAACGATATAAAACCTTCCCTATTATCCTTTCGGGTCAACGCTTTATCGCAAGTCGCGTGTCGCATGTCGCAGCGCCCACGTTCATGGTCCACATCCCTTTCTATGTTGTGATCCGATAAACATCGTCAATCACCATTCGCCAACACTGCGGGTCTTGGTCCTTCCCCTTCGTATAATGCAATAAGTTACAAATGGCATGTCGCATGGTCTTCGGGCCTACGACTTAAGTCCTCCATTTGGAATCTGTGATGCGATATATGTAATCTCCACCGTCGATCTGCGTGTCGATCCAACTGTCCACGTTAAGTTGCTAGATCGCGATCGTAATTCCCATAAGGCTACCTCTGATACACTCTGCTGGCATTTTCTGATGCAATCCGCTGGCTTCCTCCGATGTGATCTCGCCAATTCAATCTCGATTGTTGATATGGCAGATCAGATAGCTCCGATTCAGTGATACTTCACTGTTTTTGCTATGATACTTTGTTTTCGATTTTTGAATACTTAGTGGTTCAATATCCATTTTGGATCATGGCTTTCTGATTTGATATTTACATTGTCCTTCACTTGGCTTGTAGATTTGTCTCACATTAAGCTGAAATGTATGACCACCCTCAATTAAGTTTCTCTTTGTTGTGTTCTATCGAAGGGCAATTTGTTTTGTTTTATTAATATCGAAATATTTATCTACGATACATTTTCATTATTAAATATAAACAAATATACATTTCTTTCCTGTTAAATTATAAAATATTTAATTACTAATTAAAAAAAATATTTAAAACAAAATAGATTAAAAAATAAATTCAAATAAAATATTTGATTTTTCTAAAAACATTTAAATATTTGTTATTTTAAAAGAAAATTAAAAATCATATAGCCAACCCGCTTATCAAGAATAATAACACAATTATATAAATTTTTAAATGAAAATTATTTTAAAATATAAAAAATAAATTACTAATTCTGAATATGCAAAATAGTACATGATTATATATATATATATATATAATATATTATATTATATATATATTAAATTTTTTATAAATATTTTATAGAAAAATATTATTTTATAAAATTCTAATAAATAACGTTGTGAAAAAATAGAAAACTAAAAAATACGAAAAACTAATCCATTAACAAATTTATTCCCTCGAAACTTTTCTATTATAGATCCATAACATCAACATTCACTAATGAAATTAAATTTCGATATTTTCAAACACCCCTTATTTAATATTTTTGCCAATTTATCTCCTAAAACATTTTACATTATACTCAATGTAAATACTTAGCACATTTAATAAAAAATATCCGACTAAACATCAAGATTTACAAAACCTCTTCCACAATATTAAGCTTCAACATGTGTAACACCTATGAAATAAAATATCAGAGAGGTATGCAACGATATCCATTTGTGTGCTCGGTAAATTTTCAAGAGACATATTCTACTATGACAGAAACATGAAGTTCTTTTAAGTCCCATATTTAACATTATTAAAAGTAATAAAACAATCCTGTCCAAATAAATTCTCCCATTAATAAACGTGTGTACCACTACCTAGGAATCATCCATTCCCTTATTTCAAGTTTAAAAAAAAAAAAAAAAAAAAAAATAAGTTATTCCTTATTTCAAGTAAAAAATAAAAATAAAAAATTCTAAGTATTCCCTTATTTCAAGTTAAACAAAAAAAAAAAAAAAAAAAACAAAATTGCTCAGGAGTCAATCCGATTTGCATTCCTAATGAATTTACCTTGAAAAATATATTTAAAAAAAATAATAATAAAAAGTCCCAAAATATATTTAAAAATAGTAATAATACAAAATAAAAAAAGACCATGGCACCATGGCACTAATCCAACGTACGATGGATCTTTTGAATAGTTCATTTGGAATTTACAGAGGTCGTGTTCCATTTTCTTCGGCTCTCTGGTTTTTTGGTTTTTTGTTTCTGATGTCAGGGCTTCATGCCTGAGTGGTTTGAGCTATGAAGATGGCGGTTTGACTTCTGCGAAGGCCTCTGAACAGGTGGAGCCACCACCCATACACGGCCCTTTCATGTAATCTTTTATTCTTCCTTGCGCTTCTCTTGAGGTACCTTAATCGTGGTTGTAATGATACCTCCCGACGGAATTCTTAGTATTGGAGTGTGCAGGTTCATCAGGTGAGGTCTCGACGTTCCAAGGGATTTCTGAGGTGGTTTTCTCAAATTTTCTGAGACCTACACACTCAGGTATACAATGGGTTCATGGGTATGTTCAATGTTTTCTTGCGGCATCTATTGGCTGGGTAGAGAGGCATACAATCCTGCCCTTAGATGAATTCCCTCGGATGGGTTTCTAGATTTCTACTGTATTAATTTCTGGTACTTCGGATGTATATTTACTATTTGAGCAAAAAGGGGTTGCTTGTGAATACTTGTTGTTGTAATCTTGTATTTACATTGAATGTATTATTTTTGATTTAAAGAAACCTTTGTCGACCCTTCGGGGGACGGTTTCAGACTTCGGATTTTATCCAGCAAACCCTTTGGGGATCAAATTGGAAGGTCCTAGTATTATTTACAGTGCTCGAATTATTCTTCTTCTTTACTCTAGAATTTTCATCCCGAGCTTGTTTAATTATTTCATTTACTCTAGAACTTCTTCGGTTAATATTGAATGCTTTCAATGATGTCTCTTATGGCTAGCTCTACTCGTTATAAAATACTAATGAATTATTAGTTTAGAATTACTTGTCTGGGTTTAAAACTTTTAATTCACAATTTCTTTGTTTTAACACTTTATGCGTAATTAGGCTTATTACTTGCGGGAATGAACACTTGGAACTGGAAGCCTTACACTAGCGTAAGACGTAGCTTTCAATTCACAATTTCTTTGTTTTAACAATTTATGCGTAATTAGGCTTATTACTTGCGGGAATGAACACTTCGAAGTTTTAACACTTTATGCGTAATTAGGCTTATTACTTGCGGGAATGAACAATTGGAACTGGAAGCCCTACACTAGCAATGAATCAATAATTGGAACGGGAAGCCCTACACTAGCAATGAACAATTGGAACTGGAAGCGCTACACTAGCCTATGGACGTTTCAGGTCCTATGGGTCTGGGTTTGAGTTTCCAAATTATTTGTTGGCCCTCTCTGTAATACGATACTTCTTGAGTTTTCTTGATGCTCTATTGTACCATATTGCTTTATGTTTTTAGGCATTGCTATATGTTGTTACGCCATATAGGCATTGCTATATGTTGTTACGCTTCCTAACAATGGTATAATATATATATATATAGCTCTCAAAGATGGTAATAGGATATATATATAGTTCTCAAAGATGGCAATAGGAGAGGCCCAGGTTTCCTCTATATTTAATACGTGGTTTTAGTTATATGAAGGAATATAGTTCTCAAAAATGGCAATAGGAGAGGCCCAGGTTTCCTATATATTTAATATGTGGTTTTAGTTATATGAAGGAAAATAATAGGCACTTCTTTCTCGTAAAAAGATACGTCCAGATTCTGGTTTTTCCTTAGTGAATTTCTTTCTCTTCTAAGTAAGATTTCCTAATTTTGTAGGACATTCTTAATTTATATTTCAACTAGAAAAAATCTCTTTCTATGATTTATGGAAGTCGCTCTCTCTCCTATTTCGGGATATGACTGTTCAACATTTAAATTTCCAAGTTTTTCTTCAGTAACAGTATTTTTCCAGAATTGGGCATTTACTTTATTATTTCATATTTAATAAAGTTTCTTCAAGTTATCTTACTTACCTAAGTTCAATAAATAAAAGAAAAATTTAATTGTAGAAATCACCTCTGTAATTTAACAGATTCCAATCCTCCTAACCTTGAGACTTGCCTTCAAGTCCAAGTCTTCCCCGAACTTGCTTATAAAATCAATAAATAAAAGAAAAAACAGATTCCAATCCTCCCAACCTTGAGACTTGCCTTCAGGTCCAAGTCTCCCCCAAACTTGCTTATAAGATCGATATCTTCTTGCAACGCTTCACACATAGTGCCACAGCGATTTGGTCACCACCAGACTCTATCTGGTCACCACCAGACTTACCATCTTCTCCCCTGACTTTTCAGCACGGATCCTCTCCCTTTCTCATCTGTTACTCTCAGGTTTGTCTACCCTGTTCAGTTCTTTCTTTAGAGAATTCATAATGAAAGAGATAGGTTAAGCAACTGCCTACCCTAACTTTCTTGATATGAAAAGTTACAAAATTTGTTAAAACTCCAAAAATAATTTTTTTATAATAACAAAATTCAATACTTAATTGAAACAGTAACCATAATATCCAATTTTATTTTTACTGCAGTTAAAGTAAAAATAATTACAATTTCCAATTTTATTTTTACTGCAGTTAAAGTAAAAATAATTACAATTTCCTGGGACATCACGTTCGTCAGACACTTTAGCGAATCCATTCAGTCATGCAGATGGCAAAATTCGAAAGTCGGCGAATCCACCCGCTCATGAAGATGGCAAAATTCGAAAAACGTTGGTTTTTATTATTACAGGCTTCTGGATTTGGCGAAGTGCTTGAAGGAACTCCCGGCGTTGAGAACCACTGAACATACCAATATGTTATTTAATCGGCTGTGTTTGCTGGCATGACTAATCAGTTTCTTATATAATATTCAACTGCCCCTGTTCCTGTGACGATATCCCGAGGTCCAGACCAAAACAACACATACATTCATTGCACTTGGACGCAAGCCAGTAACACGGTGAACTCATTGAATTTGATACAATATTCAGCATATTCTTCTTCCCCATTCAAGGTGTACGATTTAAATGGACATATCATGCTTTCGAACTTGCGCTTTCGTTGGATTTAGCGTCTTTTATTATAGGTTCAATATCATAAGCGCATTATATGTATATACCATAAATATTTTGATAACATTGTATTTCATGTCTTTTCTTATAGGTTCAATATCGTAAGCGAATTGTGCTTATATACCATAAGTATTTTGATAACATTGTATTTAGGATGAAATTTTATGTAAAAAGAAAAAAAACCAAAATAGGGAAAAAATAAGGTTATTTATTTTATAAATTTTAAAATTGAAATAGATGTAAATATATTATTTTATAATATTTATAAATTAAAATATGAAAACAGATTCTCTCAAAATTTCATAAAAATATCTATATAAAATTTTATAAATATTTCTAACAATAATATCTCCCAAAATATTCATTCATTCCTCAAAACGATAATTATTTAAAAAATTAGATATAAAACACACATTCTAAACAAAAACGAAAAAGAATGTCAAGATAAAAATATAAAATTAATGGACAGAAGACACGATCTCTTAAAATATCGCTTGTAATCCCACATCAAATGTAAATTGATAAATTTATAACAATCTACTAAAATCACACAAAACCACGTATATATACAGAATATTGATAATAACTATTTTATTAAAAAACAAGTATTAGATAAAAATAAATTTGAATTAATTAATTTAATACTATAAATTAAAGTTAGTCAAATTAAAATTGGACTTGTCTAAGGAGCCAGAGGAATTGCCCGAAAGCTCAAAAGAGTAATTTTTTTTCAAAAATCTTGTAGAGGCAGTGTTTGAATCATGTTTTTTATGGTGAAAATGGATTCAGCACCACCAAAAATGTTTAAGACACACAAAATTTTGAAGTTTAACAACAATAACTTGAATTTACAAAAATCTTTCCTGGATTTTCTCTAAATATGACTGGAATTTCCATAACTTTCTGGGCAACTTCTCCGCCTCGTTAGACTATGCTATTATTTTTGTTTGACTAAAAATTTGTTTTTATTGGATGGAAAAAAACATGTTAATCACCGAAAACTTATAAATATTTAGTGAAAAATATTTAGCAAGAGTGGAAAGCTGCCTCTTATGGAAAACCAACCCACCGTTCTAGATGATCAGTCCACCTACATTCGAGATACAATATGAGATAGTTTTCCTCAACGATTTTACAACTAAATTATTATACATTTTCCTATAAAATAATTAATTGACTAACCACCCTAATTTATTATATATTAAATATAATATTAATATCGTAATGCTAACTATATAATATGATATTTCAAAATACTATTATATCATATAATTCAATTCTGATATTATTTATATCATCAATTGATATAAAATAATTTTATATTTATAATTTTAAAATTTTCTAAATCATTTTAACGAGTGTATTTCTCAAATCTCAAACTATATGCCGTGATCAAATTTGCATTCAATATGAAAGTGTGTTCCAACTTTATCGTTCTTTCAAACGGTGGTTTTGGAGTGAAAACGATTAAACTATTTATCGATTATTTTAAAAATTATTTTATTTTATTATTTTGTTTTCTTGAGTATTTAGTTAATAGTATTGTGTTGAAATATATTTTACATTTTAGTATTTGAAGAACGATGGCTTTGGAGTGAAAACGATTAAACTTATTCATGAATTATTTTAAAAAATTATTTTATTTTATTATTCTGTTTTTTTAGTTATTTAGTTAATAATATTGTGGTGAAAGATATTTTATATTTTAGTATAGGGTGACGTTCTAGTGATATAGATGTCTGTAAATATTTGCATGTAGATTTATTTAAAAATATGGACGAGTGTTAGGTATATGACTGAAGTAATAATGACATAAGTTAAAATTAAGAATAATTAATTTATGTATATTGTTACTTTTTTGTAATTCTAATTTATTATTATCTAATTTAAAATAAGAAAAATAATTTATTAATTTATATTTTTTAAATGTCATTATTTATATTTTAATTTTTTTTAAATAAATGATTAGGCATTTAACCTAAAAGAACTATTGATATTATATTATAATTGAAATATAATTAACATATAAATAGTAGTAAAATAAGATTTATTTTACCATATAAGATAAAATAATGATTTGGAAATCATATTTACATTTGATTAATTAACTTGTCTTTATGATGAACCACATTAGTTGGTTCGAAACACGTCGAGAAAGGTTTTCTACATGTGATTTATGCAAAACTCTTCTTGTAAAAAACTAATACTTGCAATAAATTTATAACACAACAAAATTTGTAAGTATGAACATTCACTTCGACTTTACCATGGATATTATTAATTTGTAAACAAAAATTGCTATAATACTATGGACCAATGCCATGACTTATGAATACCACATGTCTAAAAGCTATAATTCATTTCACAATTTAAATCTTTTGTAAATATTTGATATTAATTTAATTTGATGAATTTTATTAAATTAAATTTAAAAGGAAAAATCTTATAATTAATTTTGACATATATTTAAACCACTTATCCAACTAAAATTATTCCATAGATATTCCACAAAGATTAAATCAAAGTTTTAAAAAAATTAGAAATGAGAATAATTTTATACACAAAGATATGGAATTTATAAATCATTATAGATCCATTTTAACTAAGGATCTACTCAATGATGAGAAGAACCAAATTTCTTGAGGTCCAGATATTTTCTCAAGTTTTGCACTCGAAAAGAAATTTGAATTTTCAGAGATTTGATCTTTAAAGACTTAGTAAATCGAAAATTATGATAGCTCTATACTATTAATATATTTAATTTTAAAATATTCAATATAAAAGTTTAAATTATATAGTAAACTATTTTAATAAAAAAGGTCAAAATATCCCTGTAAAATTCAAAATTTTAAAATTATAATATAAAAAATTGGCTCCATATTAAATTTTGGTAAAAAGTATACCTTATCATACTGCTAGGGCATGGTATATAGTGATTAATATGGCTTTCACTTACCATTAATTCCTTTAACCATTTTTTATATCAAATAGTTTAGCATATGTTTGAGTTCTTATTGCAGTTCTCTCCGGATACACATTTTGAAGCTACTTTTATAATTGGGTTTTTATTGAAGATCTCCCTGGGTTCTTAGTGCAAATCTCCCTAGATACATATTTTCAAGTTGCTTTTATGCGAAGTCTCCATATTTAGAATTTAACCAAATTTTCGATGCCTTATTGCAAGACTTTTTCATTTCAATGAACTTCCCCCGTTGAGAACTTGTGATATACCATTATATTGTTTCACCTACTGTTTTTGGTGGCAAGACTCATCAACTACTTAAATACTATGACACATCGATTAAATACTATTATACATCAATTTCGAGTTGAAAATGGTGAATTTCTTATGGCCAAGAACTATTACTTTCATATGGATGTATGTCTTAAGGTTTATAAGTCGTGCAAACTTGTAACTATTTATAGCCATGCAATGAGGCACAGATACATCCAGTACGTCTCTATGGCGTTACCTGTTGCAGACAACAATCTCTACCATACTTTTCTCCAGAGAAAAATTGTAAACAGAACCACCCAGTTTGTGAAACAAGACCTCCAGGAATGCACTGAGAACTGAACTTGGCCCACTGCCCAAACGACAATATAGTTTTATAGACATTTTTGGGCACTTCAACCCCAATCATAAATGTCCATAAACAGAGGGCTCCTAAGTCCCTAAAAGTGTTGCTTCACTGCCTAAAGGAACAAGGTCAGCTGATTACATCATCTCCCAGAAGTTCTCCATTGAAAACTGCTCATAAATGGTCAAAACTGGACCATACTGAAAACCTAGTGCAGAGG
>APFE030590468.1:34192-53541 GCA_000404065.3 Pinus taeda
AATTCTTAATATGCAAAATAGTAGATTTATCTTTTAATGTGAAATTGAGAGTGCTTGGGAGAAGACGGAGAGCGCGTCTGGCTAGGGTTCTGAAATGCCCCTACGGTAGCGCCGACAGCCTGCAACAAGTGATCACTGCTGCGCCTGACGCCCCTGCTCCTAATCAGATCTGACGGGGGGAAAGTGACTGTCATGAGCCCGACTCAGGGGGGGGCATCGCAGCCCTCCCCTTCAAACCTCAAATCAAACGAGGAAGTCATCTTTGGATCCTTTGATCCGGACCTGCTCTGTCAAGGGCAGAGGAATCAAGAAGATAGCAGCAATGCGCAGAGCGATCGAGATCCAAAGAAGGACAGACCATAGGTAACCTCCTCGACCTGTCGCCCAATAGCCAAGGAAAGACCGAGAATAGAGCTGCCTGGAGACATCATTGACAGCCGCATCGAGTTCATGCAAGATCACGCAGTCATAGGAAAGTTCATAGGGTTCTGGCCAACTGAACGAGCCCTAAGGGGCTGGATAGCTGCCAAATGGAAGCCAAAAGGTGATGTCACCCTTCAATTAGGGGCAAAGGGCTTCTTCACAGCCATATTCTACTGTTTGGAAGATAAGCATCGAATACTGGGTGGAGGACCGTATTTCTTCAACTCGGCAGGGCTTTACCTCAGAAACTAGAAACCCCGATTCAACCCCGACAATGAAGATCTGGCTTGGGCTCCCGTCTGGATCAGACTCTTCTCGCTTCCAGAGGAATATTGGGAAGAGCAATGCCTAATGAAGATCAGCAATGGAGTGGGAAAATACCTCAGGGCTGCTGAGGAAACAAAAAACTGTAAGTTCATCTCTTATGCCCGAATCTGTGTTTTCATTAAGCTCAATGAAGCCCTTCCTGACTATGTCACTTTAACCCATAGAGACGAGGAATGGATCCAACCTCTAGACTACGAGCATGTCCCTTTTAGGTGCCGAAGATGCCATGTGATAGGACATTTATTCAGGGATTGCCCCCTCAATGCTAAAACCAGCGCTCCTGAGACCTCTGATACCTCTCCCCAAGATGGCTTCACCAAAGTCATGAACAGGAAGCGCATGCACAAGAAGCCCCAAAATGGGCCAAAGCCCCAGCCATCTAAAACCCAAAACCATGCCTCCAAGAATAGCTATGAGTCTCTAGGCAATCTCCCAGAGGATTCCACCCCCATCCATGAAAGCATGCCCCCCCGAGCTTCCTCATCAATTCCCCCTCCTCCGCCTCCAAACCCCCCCCCCTCCTCTTCCTCCTCCCCTCTCCCCGCCTCCTCCTCCCCTCCCCCTGCGAGCTTCCCCTCCTCTTCCATTAATCCTCCCATCATCATCCCATCAATTCTGAATAAGCATCAAGCAATTCCAGAGGAATTTCTCATTAACATGGAGATGGATGGTAAATTGAAGACCACGCCCGCCTCGGAAATTCCCCAGGAAGACACCAATCAGGTGCAAATCATGGAAGAAGAGCCAGAAAGTATTGATCTACATGGTCTGGACATAATAGAGCTAGAGCTATGCTGCCAAAAGCAAGCATTTGAAAAAATCTCCGATGATGATATAGAAAAGCTAGAGGGGGTCATATCCAGAGCGTTCCACCAACATCAACTTGGCATCCAGTCAGGAGGTACCTGGATAGACAATCAGCGACCAAAGGACTCTAAGAAAAGAGGAAGGAAGACGGATCTCCAGAGAACCATAGAGATTGGGAAAATCCTAGTCGATTCAGGCAGATATGCGAAGTTAACGAAGTACTACAAGCCTACCCAAAACAGTTAAAAGATGAAGCTCGTATCATGGAATGTACGAGGGCTCAACAGCCCAGGAAAATCCAGACTGTTAAAGAACATGATCAAATTGGAAAGACCTCAGATCTGTTTTCTCCAAGAAACAAAATGCACCAGCGACCGACTGGGCAGCACTCTCTCAAAAATATGGCCAGGATGCAGATCAATGGCCGTGGATGCAACAGGAGCCTCGGGGGGTCTTGCCATAGCATGGAACCCCCAATCCATCACACTTACTAACTTCCATGCAACTCATCACCTCATGCAAGCGACTTTCCACTTTTTGGGTACTAACATCCATGGGAATTTAACCAATGTCTACTTCCCGCAAGATGCAGGCAGTAAGAAGATACTCCTAGACAACATCGAAGAGCTCAACAGAAATAGGCAACATCCGCTCTGGATTGCAGCAGGGGACTTCAACATGATAACCAGGATGGAGGAGAAAATTGGGGGCAAATCTCATATGGAGCCTGAGGTGCATCACTTCAAAGACTTCATCGTAAATGCCTCCCTCATAGACATGCCTTTCTGCAATGGCACTTACACCTGGAGCAACCGCAGAGGAGGAACCTCCGAGATTGCCTCAAAACTGGATCGCTTCTTGATCTCGGACAACGCATTCCACCTGGGTGGAGATCTCACAGCAGAAATACTAGCCTACTCAGGATCGGACCACTGGCCAATTGCTCTCCTTTGGCAGAGACCAGGGGACAAAACCAAAAAACCCTTCAGGTTTGAGGCTTTCTGGTTAACTCATCCAACATTCAAGGACTTCATCAAAAACACATGGGCCTCCTTCATTCCCCCTGAGGGCTCCAAAATGTACCAGCTCCAGCAAAAGCTTCGCTTTCTAAAAGGGAACATAAAGCGCTGGAACAGAGAAACCTTCGGCAATATATTTGACGCTCAAAAGGAGCTCCACAAAGAGCTGAAGGACATCCACCAGGAAGTCATAAACTCTGGTCACACAGAAGCCACTTTAGACAGAGAACGACACATAACCAAGCAGATTGATGAAAGAAGAAAGCAAGAGGAAATTTACTGGCGACAAAAGTCTCGGATACAATGGTTAAAGGAAGGGGAGCGCAACACCAAATTCTTCCATCGTACAACAGTTCAAAGGCGGATGCACAACCAAATCCCCTTTATCGTCAACCATGATTGGGTTAAGGTCGAAGAGCATGGGCAAATAGAAGAGGTTCTTCTCAATCACTTCCAGCAGGTGCATCGGGAGCAAGAGGAAAACCGGCATAGAGCAATCGGCAAAATCACTAGCAACATACCGAAATTAGTAACAGCGCAGCACAACGAAATTCTCATGAGCCCAATCAGCGCCCAAGAGGTTGATGAGGCAATGGGGCAGCTCAAGGAAGGTAAGGCTCCCGGACCCGATGGGTTTACAACTACATTCTTCCATGCTTTGTGGGATATGATCAAAGGGGAGGTATGGCAGGTTGTCGAGGAATCCAGAGCGAAGCGTTGGTTGCTCCCAGCCCTTAATTCCACCTTCATCACCCTCATCCCCAAAGAAGAGAATTCCATAACTCCTGAAAAATTCAGACCCATTGCCCTTTGTAATGTCCTCTACAAAATAATCTCCAAAGTCATAGCCAACAGACTAAAACCCCTTCTGCCAATGATCATCTCGCCGAAGCAATCGGGTTATGTTGAAGGAAGGCAGATTATGGACGGCATTATCCTCACGCATGAAATCATCCACTCACTTAAAAGCTCCAAGCAAGCCGGGATGCTACTTAAGTTGGATCTCTCCAAAGCTTTCGACAAGCTCAGCTGGTCATATATTGAAAACATGCTGAAAGCTTTTGGTTTCTGTCACTCATGGATTCGATGGATAATGAGTCTCATCTCATCAGCCCATTTTTCCCTCCTTGTAAACGGTCTCCCCTCCCGCCCCTTCAAACCTTCCAGAGGAATCAGACAAGGAGACCCCCTCTCCCCCTTCCTCTTCATCATTATGGCTGAGGGTCTTGGAAGACACCTCAAACAAGCTCTCCTCTCTAACCAGTTAAAAGGGATTTCCATTCATAACTCTCCAGCATCATCCCACCAGCAATTTGTTGATGATACTATGCTCTATGGATACCCCTCAGCGCAGGAAGCATCCCGCCTGAAATCCTTGCTCAAGGACTTCTCAGACGCCTCGGGCTTGCATGTAAACAATGCCAAATCCCAAATTTTCTTCTTCCATACTCCTCCGTCGGTTAAGCTTGCCATCACCCGCATCCTCGGTTTCCATGCAGCCTCTCTTCCCTCCACCTATCTGGGAGCTCCCCTCACAGCCTCAGCCATTAAACAACCGGCTTGGCGGGTTCTCTTGGAAAAATTTGAATCTAAGCTCAACCTCTGGACCTACCGCTCCCTCAATATGGCTAACAGGGCGGTGCTAATCAAATCTATCCTTCAAGCCATGCCTCTCTACCTTTTCTCCATCCTGGCTGCTCCAAAATGGGTTCTGAAAAGATTAAGGAACCTTCAGAGAGATTTTCTATGGGGAAGCTCTGCTTCTCATCGCAAATGGGCTCTTGTAAAATGGGAAATGATCTGCAAGCCCAAAAGCAAAGGAGGCATTGGACTAAGAGATCCTGAGAGCAGTAATATCATCATGAACGCCAAGATCTGGTGGCAATGGCTAACCAATCCAGACAAGATTTGGGCCAGCATCTGGACCGCCAAATACACTAACAACAGTCCCCAGAATGAGATCATCAGATATGAACCCATGGTCAACGGCTCTCTCATTTGGAACGCATCCAAGCAACACCACCAGTTCATACTGAAGCACAGCTTCTGGGAAATTTGAAATGGTAGGAGCGCGCGGTTTTGGACGGATGCTTGGAATCAGCAACCCAAACTCTCCAACATTCTTCCTCCAAGGTTAATTCCAAACAGACAGGAACAGCAGCTCGCAACGGTCCATCAATTCTGGAAGCAGGACCTGGCAAACGGGTTCAGACAATGGAGCCCGAGCAACCAAATCATCACAAATGCCACCAAGCAGGAGGAAATCACTCTGGAAGAAGAGTTAAGAAAAATAAGCATAAGAATGGAGAACAGTGAAGACATTCTCAGATGGGGATATAGCCCAAAAGGTACATACACCACCTCGGAAGCTTACACCCTCTCAATTCACTCCGACATCAGACCAGACCCTCTATGGGACCGAATCTGGAGCTTCAAAGCCTGGCTGAAAATTTCTCACCTCCTATGGATGGTAGGGCATAGAAAGATTCTCACTTGGGACAAATTAAGAAGGCGCAACTTTCACGGGCCCTCAATCTGCCACAACTGCTTCAACAATGAAGAAAATCAACAACACCTTCTGGACACATGCCCACTAGCCAGCAAGCTATGGGATCAGGTCAGCTTCAGATGCCAGCTACAAGGTAAAAAACCTGGAGACATTATCGACACCATCAGACAATGGCCAAAAAGTCCTTATGACAGTGAGATTCTTAATCACTTGTGGAACATCATTCCAGGAATCGTAATCTGGAACATATGGAAAGAAAGGAACAGGAGGATTTTCAAAAACCAGAGCTCGACCACAGAAGAGATCTGGATTAGAATGCACAGCAACCTCAAAGAGACAATGCACCTGAAATCCTGGACCAAAGAGGACCTCCCCACCAAGGACAGAGAGCAAAACATTCTAAACAACTGGAAGTTAGAGCTGCCTCAAGAAATTGCTTCCCAAAGTGCAATGAAAGGCAATAACAAAGAGAACAGAAAATGGATGGCCCCACCGGCTAACACGTACAAATTAAATTTTGATGGGGCATCTAAAGGCAATCCAGGGCCTGCAGGCTACGGAGGAATCATTCGTGATCATAAAGGCAACACCATTCTAATCTATTTTGGGAATATAGGTTGGGACACCAACAACTCTGCGGAACTAGAGGGTCTCTGGCAAGGGCTACTTGAGGCCAAGTGTCAGAACTTACATCCTCTTATTATAGAAGGGGATTCCCAAATTATCCTAGGCATGGTCTCCCGCATTCATAACGGCTCTCAAACCAGAAAAGTAGCCGACAGCTGGAGGCTGGAAGCCAGATTACACAACATTGCTCAAGAGCTGCATAATCACAGAGCACTCTCCTTTCACCACTCAAGACGAGAAGGGAATAGAGTAGCTTATCTACTAGCCAATATTGGGGTCGAATGTCATCTCCCATTCCAAGCAGGAAACTTGGACATCATTCCCAGTTCCCAGCAATCTCAGGAATGTAAGATTCTTCTTCAAGACGACATTGATTCCCCAGATGCGGGTGCCACAGGACAACGGGAGGATGAGCCACTTGGCTACCACGTGATCGCACATGCCTCTCCCCATGCAGCTTAATTACCCAGGCTCGTCCGCCGTCAACTCGATTTTAAGGAGGGGTGGTAGCTCTGGACAGTTAATGCGGCCATGGATGACAGTATGGCAAGGGCTGAAGGATGTTTCGAGAAAGGTCATGGCAATTTATACTCGGTCGAGGTCGACTTCTCGCCAATTCTCTGCGATTTATACAGTCAGTCTGGGGTCTGGATTCTATATGCTCTGCAGTGGGGGCAAGCCTGGTGCTGGCTGGGAAAAGCGCCATCTCAGGTCACCCTCAACCTGGTTATTTCCACAGAGCGCAGAGGCTCAGGTGCAGAATTTCGGGGGAAGAATTTGGAGGAAGGAAGGTGGTGGACTGAGTTTGGAGGGAGGAAGGTGGCGGTTGTTGAAAATCTCTGGTGGTGGGCGAACGAACTCACCATGGCTCGGCTTCGCCACAGACAACCATGCTGAAGAGGAAGGGGCTCAAGGAGAGGTCGAGGACGAGGGCAGGCTGACTGGGAGCATCACCATTGCTGCTGCCAATTCTGCCACCGTCGCGCCGGGATTGCTCCTCTTCAAGCCGAGCAAGTCGTGGAGGTCAGTGGGGCGATCACGGAGGGGCCAGCCCTACCAGCTTTTGTGTCTGTTGTCTTCACCCTGGGGAAGACGAGAGACTCTCATGGGGTCAGCGCACACATCTCAGTGCTCTTCACAAGAACACCTGAAGCAGAAGGTGAGGGTTCTCCATCAGCAGGGGAAGTCCCTCCCCCAGACATCCCAGGTCAAGAACTGCCCCTGCCTCCTCCATCAATCGAAGCCGCGTCCTCAGGGAAAGCTGTCATGGAAGGCCCTTCCTCATCCCAAGCAGCGAGGGCCAGCGATGCCGCCAAGTGGGCTGCTATGTGGGAGGGCATTCCTGAAGGGCTCGGTTGGTGTGAAATCGTGGAGGAGAAGCCACCCGTGGAGGTCTCACCAGCTCCAGCACGCCCCTGACTCGGAGTCCCTCTCGCTTCTCAGGTCCAGTTTCTGTGATATTTTGTTTTTTCATAGCACGGGTATCATCCCGCTCTGGTTTTATGCAATCTCGGGTCACAGTCCATTTTGTAAAGTCTGTAGCGCTGGTTAAAGTCTGCGTGTCAGTTCATGGCTATGTCGATTCTTGGCTATGTCGGTTCTTGGCTATGTCAGCAGGGACAGAGAAGACAGCCCCTGCGTGGGCAGGTTCAGTTCTGAGTCTCTGGTCTGTAATTTTGTCTTTCTTGGTTAATTCTAATGAACCTGTAGGTTGTCCATAAGTTTTAAGGTTGCATGAATCCCCTGCGTGGGAGTTTCTGAATAGTTTTGCCAGAACCATGGTTTCTCAGTCTGCCATGGATACCATGGTATTTCCAGCTACACTGCTTGTAATTTCCTCTCTGTATATATAATAGAATCTTAGACTTTTACCGAGAAAAAAAATATGCAAAATAGTACATGATTTTTTATATAATATATATATATATATATTATATATATTATATATAGTATATATATGTTATAGAAATTTAATGTTTTTATAAAAAGATTATTATTTTAAAATTCTAATAAATAACTTTGCGAAAAAATAAAAATCTAAAAAATATGAAAAACTAATCCATTAACAAATTTATTCCGTCAATACTTTTCTATTATAGATCCATAACATCAACATTCACTAATAAAATTAAAATTCGACATTTTCAAACACCCCTTATTTAATATTTTTGCCAATTTATCTCCTAAAACATTTTACCTTATACTCAATGTAAATACATAGCGCATTTAATAAAAAATATCCGACTAAACATTAAGATTTACAAATACCTCTTCCACAATATTAAGCTTCAACATGTGTAACAACTATGAAATAAAATGTACCCGGATGCGGGTGTTTGTATTTGCAATTAAAGGTTAGTTATGAGCATGCCACGCGGAGAGGACAGCGGGCAGCCGAACAGGAGGGATAGGATGGCTATTAATAATGCTGAGAGGAAAGGCATTCAATGCCATTCATTGCAGCTGATGTCCCAAGGCAAGCGTGGAGGAGATATCAGGATGGAGAATTTGGTAACAGGGACATTCTTCCCAATCCAGTTTTTGCTGCAGGAAGAGAGCTCGCTCTTAGAGGAAACGAATGGTGCTGGTTCGTTGGGGTACGAGGAAGGTGGTAAGGGCTGTTGCTAGTCCTTCCACAAAGTATTTTTCAACCCTGTTTATGCTCCTTTCACAGCTCCCCCTTGGGATGTAGTGGCCGGGAGTGATAGCAGGATTCGCTCAGGTGTGGAACAACATTGTAGCATTGTCGGTTCCCTGGCTGACGAGTTCAGATTCCATAGAATTGTGGCTATTTGGTTCTCAATCTGGGTGCTCACCACCCTTCAGGCTTGGTTGAAGCAACCATTGTATTTAAGCTTGCTTGCCTCACACCAGACTAAGTTTATGGCTCCTCGTTTAAGGGCAACTCCTCGGCGTGGGCGTAATTCAGGACAACAAGGAGGTTCTGGAGGGAGAGGCAGTCCAGACCCTCGTCGTATTTCACCTCTCGCCTTTGCTTCACCCCCTTAGATAAGATCAGAAGAGTCTGGCCATTCCATCAGTAATTCAGTGCAATCTGCACGATTTCAATTTCGACGCCAGTCAAACAAACCGCTGATTTCAGCTCTTGTGACGGTCATCTTCTCGGAAGAAGATGAGGAGACTGTAAGTCCGGAGGCTGCTTCTGAGGAGCCATCGCCCTCTTCCTCGGATAATTCCTTGCAGAGCAAGGGGATGGAAGAAAGTCCATATGCCCCTTCGTCACAGAGTAAGTTTGAGGAAGAGAGTACTTTCGCTCATTCAGAGGAGCAGGCAGAGGTGCTCCAGGAGATCGGTAGCATGAAGGATGAGAACATTTTGGATCCTGTAGCAGAGGCACCTCAGGAGATGGAAGACATCAGGCAGGCTTCACCCCAGAAGCAAACCATGGATGAGGAGCCTAATGACTCTTTTGCAAACATTCTGTATCTCAAGTTGCGCCGGGAATGAGGCCCGATGATGTCGAGGATGGTGTGGAGGTCACCTGGGAGCGCACCCTGGACAAGGAGACTGGGCAAGGATCAGTGAAACCCAAGTAACATGCTCTGTTTTGGTTGCGTCAGGATACATGCTCTGTTTTGGTTGCGTCAGATTACATGCTCTGTTTTTGTCTTCTGTTCTTCTGGTTCAGTTCTTCTGGTTCAGCGTATGGAGGTTGGCGACGAATCCAGTGATACAGCGGCAAGTCAACAAAAACTTTTTGTATCTTTGTTAATGCCAAGCAATCCGGCAGGTCTTCCTTGTTACTCTCAGGCAACTAGCAACTCTTTCAGGCCTGTAAGAACTTCTACCAATTGCTTTTAAGTCTCTAGCTTGTCTTCAAATGTATAACGTTTCTCATAGAAGGTGGAACAGACAGTTTTGTCAGGATTTTTTGATAGAAAGATGCCATGACACTCTCAGAGGTTCAATCCTCTTTGTAATTATTTTTACAGTTTCTTTAATATAAGTAGTTTAGTCTTTACCCAGAAAAAAAAAAACAGATATCCGTTTGTAAGCTCAATAAATTTTCAAGAGACATATTCTACTAAGACAGAAACATTAAGTTCTTTTAAGTCCCATATTTAACATTATTAAAAGTAATAAAACAATCCTGTCCAATTAAACTCTCCCATTAATAAACTTATGTACCACTACCTAGGAATCATCCATTCCCTTATTTCAAGTTATTCCCTTATTTCAAGTTAAAAAAAAAAAAAAAAAAAAAAACCAAAATTGCCTCAGCAGTCAATCCGATTGCATCCTAATAAATTTACTTTTAAAAATATATTAAAAATAATAATAATAAAAAAGTTCCCAAAAATATATTTAAAAATAATAATAATACAAAATAAAAAAAGACCATGGCACCATGGCACTAACGGTGATCAGACCATGGCACTAATCCAACGTACGCTGGATCTTTTGAATACTTCATTTCGAATTTAAAAAGGTCTTGTTCCATTTTCATTGTTTCAGTCTTCGGCTCTCTGGTTTTTTGGTTTTTTTGGTTCTGATGTCAGGGCTTCATGCCTGAGTGATTTGAGCTATGAAGATGGCGGTTTGACTTCTGCGAAGGCCTCTGAACAGGTGGAGCCACCACCAATACACGGCCCTTTCATGTAATATTTTATTGCTTGAGGTACCTTAATCGTGGTTGTAATGATACCTCCTGACGGGTTTCTTAGTATTGGAGTGTGCAGGTTCATCAGGGGAGGTCTCGACGTTCCAAGGGATTTCTGAGGTGGTTTTCTCAAATTTTCTGAGACCTACACACTCAGGTATACAATGGGTTGATGGGTATTTTCAATGATTTCTTGCGGCATCTATTGGCTGGGTAGAGAGGCATACAGTCCTGCCCTTAGATAAATTCCCTGGGATGGGTTTCTAGATTTCTACTATATTAATTTTTGGTACTTCGTATGTATATTTATTATTTGAGCAAAAAGGCGTTGCTCCTGAATACTTCTTGTTGTAATCTTGTATTTACATTGAATGTAAAATTTTTGATTTAAAGGAAACCTTTGTCGACCCTTTGGGGGACGGTTTCAGACTTCGGATTTTATCCCGCAAACCCTTTGGGGATCAAACTGGAAGGTCCCTAGTGCTCGAATTATTTGTCTTATTTACTCTAGAATTTTCATCCAGCGCTTGTTTTATTATTTCAATTACTCTAGAACTTCTTCGGTTAATATGGAATGCTTTCAATGATGTCTCGCTAGCTCGACTCGCTATAAAATACTAATGAATTATTAGTTTAGAACTGGTTAAGAATCATGTTTGATAGGCAATCCCTGTAGCTCTTGCATCTCTCTATTTCTATCTATTCTTTGATTATTTATGCAATATTCGGCCTCTGATTTGCATGTATAGTCTCTCAGCGACTTATTCCTTTGTGGTTATGCCATTTCTAGTGTTTCTGAATTACTTGTCTGGATTTTAAACTTTCCATTCACAATTCCTTTACTTGTCTGGGTTTAAAACTTTCCATTCACCATTCCTTTGTTTTAACACTTTATGCGTAATTAGGCTTATTACTTGCGGGAATGAACACTTGGAACTGGAAGCCTTGCACTAGCGTAAGACGTAGCTTTCAATTCACAATTTCTTTGTTTTAACAATTTATGCGTAATTAGGCTTATTACTCGCGGGAATGAACACTTGGAACTTTCTTTGTTTTAACACTTTATGCGTGATTAGGCTTATTACTTGCGGGAATGAACAATTGGAACTGGAAGCCCTACACTTGCAATGAATCAATAATTGGAACGGGAAGCCCTACACTCGCAATGAACAATTGGAACTGGACGTTTCAGGTCCTATGGGTCTGGGTTTGAGTTTCCAAATTATTTGTTGGCCCTCTCTGTAATACTATACTTCTTGATGCTCTATTGTACCGTATTGCTATGTTTTTAGGCTTCTTAACAATGGTATAATATATATATATATATATAGTTTTCAAAAATGGTAATAGATGGCAATAGGAGAGCCCCAGGTTTCCAATATGTGGTTTTAGTTATATGGAGGAAAATAATAGGCACTTCTTTCTTGTCAAAAAGATATGCCCAGATTTTCTCAATAATTCTGGTTTTTCCTCATTGAATTTCTTTCCCTTCTAAGTAAGATTTCCTAAGTTTGCAGTACATTCTTAATTTATATTTCAACTAGAAAAATTCTCTTTCTATGATTTATGGAAGTCGCTCTCTCTCCTATTTCGGGATATGAATGTCCAACATTTAGATTTCCAAGTTTTTCTTTAGTAACAGTTTTTTTCCCAGCGCTGGGCATTTACTGTATCATTTCATATTTAATAAAGTTTCTCCAAGTTATTTTACTTACTTAAGATCAATAAATAAAAGAAAAATCTAACTGTAGAAATCACCTCTTACATATTCCAATCCTCCCAACCTTGAGACTTGCCTAAGAAAAATCCAACTGTAGAAATCACGTCTTACATATTCCAATCCTGCCAACCTTGAGACTTGCCTTCAGATCCAAGTCTCCCCCAAATTTGCTTATAAGATCAATACATAAAAGAAAAATCCAACTGTAAAAATCACCTCTGTAATTTAACAGATTCCAATCCTCCCAACCTTGAGACTTGCCTTCAGGTCCAAGTCTCCCCTGAACTTGCTTATAAGATCGATATCCTCTTGCAAGGCTTCACACATAGTGCCACAGCCATCTGGTCACCACCAGACTTAGCATATTCTCCCCTGACTTCCCCTAACTTTTCAGCACGGATCCTCTCCCTTTCTCATCTGTTACTTTCAGGTTGGTCTACCCTGTTCAGTTCTTTCTTTAGAGAATTCATAATGAAAGAGATAGTTAGCTTAGGCAACTACCTACCCTAACTTTCTTGATATGAAAAGTTCCAAGATTTATTAACGCTCCAAAAATATTTTTTTTTATAATTACCAAATTCAATACTTAATTCAAACAGTAACCATAATATCCAATTTTGTTTTTACTACAGTTAAAATAAAAAGAATTACAATTTCCTGGGACATCACGTTCCTCAGACACTTTAGCGAATCCATTCAGTCATGCAGATGGCAAAATTCGGAAGTCAGCGAATCCACCCGCTCATGAAGATGGCAAAATTCGAAAAACGTTGGTTTTTATTATTACAGGCTTCTGGATTTGGCGAAGTGCTTGAAGGAACTCCTGGCGTTGAGAACCAGTGACATACCAATATGTTATTTAATCGGCTCTGTTTGCGGGCATGACTAATCAGTTTCTTATATAATAATCAACTGCCTCTGTTCCTGTGACGATATCCCGAGGTCCAGACCAAAACAACACATACATTCATTGCACTTGGGCGCAAGCCAGTAACACGGTGAACTCATTGAATTTGATACAATATTCAGCATGTTCTTCTTCCCCATTCAAGGTGTACGATTTAAATGGACATATCATCCTTTGGAACTTGCGCTTTGGGTGGATTTAGTGTCTTTTATTATAGGTTCAATATCATAAGCGCATTATATGTATATACCATAAGTATTTTGATAAACATTGTATTTAGGATGAAATTTTAAGTAAAAAGAAAAAAAACCAAAATAGGGTAAAAATAAGTACTTTTTTATAAATTTAAAATTGAAATAGATGTAAATATATTATTTTTATAATATTTATAAAATTAAATATGAAAACACATTCTCTCAAAATTTCCATAAAAATATATATATAATATTTTTATAAATATTTCTAACAAATAATATCTCTCAAAATATTCATTCATTTCTCAAAGCGATAATTATTAAAAAAGTAGATATAAAACACACATTTTAAACAAAAACGAAAAAGAATGTGAAGATAAAATTATAAAATTAATGGGCAGACGACACGATCTCTTAAAAAAACAACTCATTTGTTCATATATTATGTGACACGCGGTCCTTAATTTATATCCATATATGAATAAACGAACAGAAACAAAATACAAAAAGACGCGGTTCCAACACCGCCTCTGAACTAATTCAACCACTTCTATCCTCTGCTGAAGCAACCAATTCGGCCCATGGAAACCACTGCCGATACTCACATTAATTTGACCTATTGAGATCACCGCTGATACATTAAATAATTCATCCCTTCTCTTGTTGATGAGTCCTGTAAAAATTCATAGAGTTTTGATACTGAAAACCCTCGGCACTACTGAAGGGATAACACGGCCTCAAAGTCTGCTAATCATTCTCCCAATTGGATGCTAAATTCAGGCTTCAAGGCTCTGAGGGAGATGAGTCTTCCGTCGGTCCTCCTTTTGCATTAATTAAGAACTCTCGGCCTCATAAGGTTTCTTGTAACTTGTCCAACTCCTGCCAACAAATTCGGCCTAGGAGATAGAGGCTTGTCTCCAAATTTAATAGATAAACCACTTCAGATTCGCTTCACAAATTTGTACTCATCCTCCCTGGAATGTAGAATTGAACTCGGCCCTCGAAGTGGAAGGAATAACCGTGCAACACTGACTTCACAATGCTAATAATCTCTCACAACGAAAGTCAAGTTCACAATCTCGAAGCTGCCAGATTTCAGATGCTCGAAATCAAGATTTCGCACGAGAAATCAGCATTGATCCGCTCCAAGAGGTCTTCAGGTTGCCATTTATTTCCACCAGAATCGCCCTTCTTTAGTTTCTGTTATACCACTAATTACTCTAACAGATAGATAAGGTGATCCTCCATAATTTTATTTCAACATAACTATTTTAATGTGCCTAACAAATCAAATACTAAATGGAGAAATTAAATGTATTACAACAACAACAAACTAACTGTGAACTCGACTCTACCATCAACAACAAATGAAATACGGTTTTTTTCAAGCCACAACATGTGGGCAATTTCCCACATTGCTGGCCAGGTCCGATGCTCCTGCATCAGACTCCCGGGGAAGAAAACTGATCTTGTAGTTGTTTGGAGTTGATCCCCATTCTCTGTAGCTCCGCTGACGTCCTCTACTGGTTCCTCTTTCCATTTGGTAAAATACTGATAATGAGCCTGACTCCTGGTTCGCTTTAGCGCTTTCTTTTTCCTTTTTCCTTCTTTGGGCTTTCGTCTGTTATGGCGTCTCTTTGTGGTTCTTCTTCTGGCTTTTAGTATAGGTACCTTTCGGCAATACATAACTAAATCACCTGCTTGGAATTTATTTTTCCGCCTCCTCATATCTACTCGCTGCTTGTCTTTGCTACTGCATTTCCGCCATCTGCTTTTGACATCTCCCTCAAATATGCTTCTAGGAGTTAGCCAATTCTCATCTACTTGGATTTTCTTCGGATCCAATTTCAGCTCTTCTTTAGAGACTGCATATTCCTTCAAATCTTCATTCTTCGGACTGAGTGCTATTGGCACAGCACATGGATTAAGGCTTTCACTGATTAGCCATTTATCCATCGACTCTTCCACTTGTGTTCCAGCTTCAACATTTTCCTGCATTACCCTGTAGGCTACTTTATTTGACAAGCTGACTCCCGATATTAGATCATTATGTTCACTAATACTTTTGATGGGTAACAACTCATCCACAACAATATCAGCACAATCATTCAAGAAATTCTGAATTTCTTGAGGTAAATCTTCTAAATTTGTAGAAGTTAAAATTACATTGGGTTTGCCAACACTAGCAAAATGCATCTCCTTACCCTTTTCATCTTCCTGCAACAGGGTCTTCTCATTCATCAACGTAACACTGTTTCCAAGTGCTTCTTTGTTATCTTCAGCTTTCAACGGTAGTAGTGTATGCTTATTCCCATCTTTCTCCAAAGTATAAGTATTTCTTCTGCCATCATGAATGGCAATTCGGTCAAACTGCCAGGGCCTCCCTAGCAATATGTGGCATACATCTATCGGCATTACATCACATAAAATAACATCCTAATAAGTGGCAATCTGAAAGTCAACTTTACATTGTTCAGTCACAAAAATTTGATGGCCTTTTTGGAGCCACGATACTTTATAAGGAGTGGGGTGTACTGTCCTTTCCAACTTCAGCTTATCCACCATCTATGTAGAAACAAAGTTGTCAGTACTACTGCTATCAATTATCAACTTGCAACACTTACCCTTGGACTTACATACAGTTCTGAATAAAGTCCTTCTTTGAACTGGTTCTTTGGCTTCTTTAGCTCCTTTCAGTAATACCCTCTTCAGTAATAGGGACTCTCCGTCTTTTGGTGGTTCCTCTTTAGCTTCAGGTTGAGGAATCTTCTCCTTGGCTTCTGCAACATTCACGTTGCGCTGGTTTGCTGATCTCTGATGAGGATAATCCCATTGTACATGTCCCCATTCACCACATGCAAAGCACCAGACATCTCTTCCTCGGCCTCTGCCTCTGGGCACAAACCTTCCACGACCAAAATCTCCTCTTTGTGGTGCTCTATTGCTCGCACTCCCTGCCTCATTCTGAGAGGGTTGAACTTTGGATTCAAGTATCCTTCCTTCGTTTGCTGGATTCTTACCTCTGTTTCTCTGGTTTTGTTTGCGCAAGAGCTTTTCCTCTTCCTTCAAGGCTGCTTGATAGGCATCCTCAACATTTTTCAAACTTAACAGGCTAATCTCATCTTGGATCTCATACCTTAGCCCATTAATATACCTGGCTACTTTCTCCAAATCATCTTCTACATGCCCTGTTCTGATATTTAACCTGTAAAATTCTTCCATATATTCTTTAACAGACATTCCCTTCTGCTTCAAATTTTGCATCTGCTTAAAAAGATTCAAATGATAGTCTTTAGGCAAAAACTTGGCTTTGAGGTTGCTTACCATTTTATCCCACTGCTTGATCTTAGATTTCCCCTTTCGCGTTCTTGATGTCTATAACTCGTCCCACCAGATGGCTGCATGGCCCTTCAGTCTAGTGACTGCAAACTTCACCCTCTTATTCTCCTCAACCTCTTCATAATCAAAATATTGATCTATGGATCTGATCCAATCCATGAGCTCCTCGGCATTTAAACTCCCATCATACATAGGAATTTCTATCTTGGGCTTGTTGCCAACATTTGCCAGCATCTTGAGGACTTTGGCAGTTTCATTTTCTTCTCCTGCTTCCGCTTCTTCCTCAGATTCTTCTGAAGAACTCTCAGTTTTCACATCTGGTGCTCTTCTCTGGGCTGTTTCCATTGTCTCCATTCGTTCACGCAGTCTTCACACTTCGTCTATCAGGACTGCATTAGGTTTTGGTCTTCCTCAACCAATTCCTCGCCTTGGAAGCATCTTAGCTGCAACCACCTGGATCGTTTTGCTATGATACCAAAAATAATGTACCTCAAAGATTTTAAACTCAATCTACAAGCAAACAGGACTCAGCAACATACGTATCAATCTGCTTCGGATTTAAAACTCTGTTTTTATTTTAAACAACAGACTTCCGTAAAGATAGAGCGATCTTCTTTAACTTGAAATTGCCAGACTATCAAACAGAGCCTCTGTTCATCAACGTATATGATACAATTACAATCAACAATCATATCCATTATCAACCTTCAATCATCAAGATTCAAGATGATTCAAAATCTCCATAGCCTCATGTTCCCGAGATCTGTAACAGATTAATTCTAGATGAAAAACAGTTAGTTGCAACAACAATATCAAAAGATTCAAAGTCTCCATGGACCATCGCCTATGATAAAAATCTGACTTTATACTCTTTCTCCTTGACTCGGCAGTTCTCTGTTTGACTCAATGGTTCAGAAGTGTTCAGCTGCGTTAGTGATATTACAGTTATCAATTGAAACGTAATCATATGCCCATCGTATCCACCGAATCCATATGCATCACATCACAGGCTCTAATTCACGCTTCAGAGATCAAACCAAAACAAAGGGAAAAACACATATGTTCATCATTTCTTTACAACGCAGGTCCTCCAATTTCATCGCTAAATGAACAGCAAAAAAACTAAAAAGACGCTAGTCCTCCACCGTAATGATTATCAGTGATTGGATATTGCACGTTTGGGAAGAGGGTCGCCTGAGAATCCCGTCCAACACAACTGTAATTGCTACAATCGGTGGTTAGCACAAGTTAACAAATTACCAGATTTCAGGCGCTCGAAAATCTGGCCTTTATATCCTCCATCGTATTAACTGACGGAGTACTTTAGTGCGCCGAGCCTTCAATTATTACAACTGACCCTCCATATCAAGCTCAAATGCATGATTTCAGGGATCCGTGTTGCAAATTTCTGGTGTTCAACGGGCAGGTAACTGAAATACGATGGATGAACTCAACATCTGTAAATTATTTTACTCAATTGTAATCTCCTCGTCGAAGTCACACTCAAACCACTCACACAACTAACAGAATACTACACACAAATCGACACAGATTCAAAACTAACATATATACATAGCACAGTCAGATAAAATCAACAAATAGAAATCGGTTTCTTTGTCATAACAGGCCAGTGTTATGCACGAATATCATTTCCTTTATTTATCTAAGCTCTCGCTCTGCAAACTTCACCACCAAAAACTCTCCCTCACACCTTCAACCTTTCTCTAATTTATACAAATGAGAAACTATTATTCTCAGAATAGATTTCTTCTAGAGTTTTCTCAACAAACTAATACCCCTATTATTTAACAGTTTCCCTATTTTGGTTCTATTCCACGCAGGGAAAGAAACCAACTCTATTATTAGGCCGTATTTAATTAAACAACTACAATTCTCCTAAAATAAATAGCAAATTTAATCAAATATATTATTTAAGCTATTTAACTAGCCACAACATGTGACCAAGATGTCACATTGTTGGCTAAGTGCTTGATGCTCCTGCATCAACAAGTGAGTGGTCAGATGCTTTTCTTACCTCAATCTTGCCATCAAACATATGAATGGAGTGACCTTGCTAGCGAATGTGGACCAAGGACAGCAAGTTTCTCTTGAGCTAGGAGATATAGAACATGATGCAGATGAAAGTCTGGAAGACCAGGCAATTTAAGCCTGATTGTGCCAAGCCCTGATGGCTTGATTTTTGACTGATCTACAAAGTATACTGCTCCATCAACATTGTCAGTGAAATCTTCAAAAAATATTTTCTATGAGTCATGTGGTAGGTTGCTCTTGAATCAAGCAACCAATCATTTTTCCAAGAAGCAAGTGAAGCATTAAACAAATCCTCATTTACTCTAATGTTACATTGTGCCACAACATAGTGAGTGGATTTAGGGGATTTACCTTTGTCTATATCATTAGTTTTACCTTTCTGTTGGTTTCTTTTCTGCTCAATTTTTTCCCATGGTAGCTTGCATGTAGAGGCATCATGCGATCCATTCCTTTTACAGCGAATGCAGTGCAAATTTGCCTTTTCTCCTTGAGAATGTCTGCCCCCTACCTCTGAAATATCTTCCTCTTCCTCTTCGACCACCTCTTCCTCTTGTAGAATCTTGAGGAGGATGTTGTTCTTTATGAGCAAGGCACACAGTCTCTTCAGAAGATTCAGGGGCTATCTTCTTTCCAAAAGCTTTCTCTCTTTCAACAAACTTTCTCACAAGAGAGTCAAAGGTTATATCTTTGAGATTTCCATTTGTTTGTAATGACTCAAGATAATTGGAGTAAGTAGGATAAAGTGCCTTGAGAAAAGCAATAAGAGGAATATCCAATTCAACTTTAGTGGATTTGATATCATGC
>APFE030590473.1:0-17722 GCA_000404065.3 Pinus taeda
GTTATTCCCAGGTGCCAGGAATTGATTTTGGTGATATTTTTTCTCCTATTGTCAAGGTAGCTTCTATTAGATTACTTTTATCAGTTGTTGTTGCTTTTGAATTTGAGGTAGAACAGATGGATGTGAAGACAACATTTCTTCATGAGGATCTAGAAGAAGAGATCTACATGAAGCAACTTGAAGGTTTTGCAATGAAGGGTAAGGAAGAACTGGTATGCAAGTTAAAAAAGTCTTTGTATGGGTTAAAACAGTCACCAACGATGTGGTATCAGAAATTTGATACATTTATATGGGGACTTGGCTTCACCAAAAGCAAAGAAGATCACTGTGTGCATTTTAAATTAATTCGTGACCATGTTATTTATCTGGTCTTGTATGTGGATGACATGTTGCTGGCTGGAAATGACAAAGAAGTTATCTAGGATTTGAAGACCCAATTTTCCTCCAAATTCGAAATGAAAGATCTTGGTGCTGCAAACTATATTTTGGGCATGGAAATTAAAAGAGATCAGGCAAAGAGGAAGCTCTAGTTAAACTATAGGGAGTATGTCGAAACAATACTGCAGAGGTTTAATATGCATGATAGTAAACCGGTGAAGGTTCCTATTCCTGTAGGTGTAAAGTTATCTGTTGAACAGTGTCCCAAGGCATAAGAAGAGGAAGAGTACATGTCCCATGTTCCATATGCAAGTGAAGTCGGTAGCTTGATGTATGCAATGGTCTGTACTAGACCAATCATTGCACATGCAGTGGGATTATTGAGCAGATTTATGTCAAAACCAGGGAGGGAGCACTGGACAGTAGTAAAACGAGTTTTCAGGTATTTGCGTTGCACTAGTGATTATGGTTTGTGCTACCAAGGAAGACCAGGATTGGACAGAGTTTTGGACATTCGTGGCTTTGTTGATGCAAACTGGGCTAGAGATCTAGATCAAAGAATATCTACAAGTGGGTATGTGTTTAACCTATTTGGAGGTACACTCAGTTGGATGAGTAAGAAATAATCTATAGTGGCATTATCAACTATAGAGGAAGAATACATGGTAACCACTCATGCAAGCAAGGAAGAAGTTTGGTTGCAGAGATTGTGTTCAAGTATGGGGTTAGTGTAGGGAGCTATAAGGATAGAATGTGACAACCAAAGTGCAATTTTCTTGGCAAAGAACCCTACTTACCATTCAAAGACAAAACACATTAATGCTCAGTATCACTTTGTGAGGGATATGATAGAAGACAAAAAGGTGTTGCTGGTAAAGGTGGACACTTTGAAGAATACTGCAGATGCATTGACAAAATATGTGAGCTCTGGGAAGTTCTCTTGGTGTAGATAAGCAATGGGCATTGCAGGGCTGGATAAATTATTATGCTCTCATGTGGAAAGAAAACAACAAGTGGGAGAATGGTGAGTTGTGTTATATTCTTTCCACGACTAGCTATCCTAGTTAACTAGGGGGTTAGAGCGGGGGGAGGAACCCCCCTTTATTGCGTTGATTGCGTAGCAGGGGGGTCACAAGGGGGGCGACAACCCCCTATCTATGGTGTTTGAGGGGGCGGTAGCCCTCCTTTATGGGGTCCAGGGTGGCGCCCCAGGGAAATTTTTTTTGGACCCTATATTAGGTGCACGGACCTATCTATGGTTTTGTGCATGGTTTTCGCATATGGTTTTGGGCACGATGGTTTTCAGTCCATGGTATTGGATGCTTCGGCATGTATAAATATGTATTGTAACATTGAAAGGAAAATAATGAAAAAACAAGCTGGTAGTCCTGGTTTTGGGATCCAAGGGAAAATCTCTGTGTATATGTGTTTTATGTGTTATACTCTCATTATTGTTTATTTTCAGTTTTTTAAAATTCGTATGCAGGTAATTTATCTACGAGGTTAAAACCTACAATAATACTAACTATCATGAAGCCACCAAGATGACTCCATATGAAGAAGTGTATGACCAACTCCCACCTTCACCTATTTCTTATATCCCTGGATGCTCTAAGGTGCAAGCAGTTGATCAACTCCTATAGAACTGTTCCGCCATGCTCGCTCGTCTCAAAGATAATCTCCATCAAGCTCTGAATTGAATGAAGTAACAGACATACCAACATTTTTCAGAGCACACATTTCAAGAAGGGGATCAGGTATTCCTACAGCTATAACCATATAAGCAAACATCTCTCAAAGAAAAGGGCTACCATAAACTATCTCCAAAATTCTATGGACCTTATCAAATACTTCAACGCATTGGAGCAGTAGCCTACAAGCTGGCCTTGCCACAAACTTCAAAAATCCATCCAGCCTTTCATGTATCATGCCTCAAGAAAGTGGTGGGGAACAATTGCAGAATTCAAACTAGTCTACCTGAATTGGATGAGGAAGGTTCACTCTAGCTCCAACTAGAACAGGTCCTCTACACTAGTGAAAAATATTTGCGAGGCCACATGATCAAGGAATTCCTCGGCAAGTGGAAAGCCACCTCTCCAAAAGATGCGACCGAGGAACCAACCACTATTCTTCAGTAGTTTCCACTGCTTCAACCTTGAGGACAAGGCTGATTTTAATGGGGGAGGGCATGTTAGCGTCCAACCCTAACCCATTTATTTATGTAATAAACCCAATGTGTCTGATTCATAGTCATATTTAGTTAAAGAGTCAATAAAGCCTGTATGAATAATTGTAAGTGGTTGACCTGCATTTAAGAAAGGGACCACAATTAGTTGCAAATGGGCCATAATTAATAAATAAAGTGGTTAACCCATGTTATGCAAAGGACCACTAGTCATTAGGTTGTTGAAGGTCATTTAACTATAAATAGTCGTAGTTAGAAGGGAAATATCATCGAGTCTTATTTTTAATCGAGCTCCGCTATGCTAGAGGTTTCCCCCTCGAAGCGGAAGGTGAACATTGCATCTATCTCTGAATAATAAATACTTGCTGCTTTTTCTCATTTTATTCTATGTTCTGGGTTATATTTCTTCGCATATTTGGCATTCTGTAATTTCTCGCTGGTTAGGAGCATAACAAAGATAGAGGGAGGTGGAAGAAAAATAGGGAGAGAGGAATCAAGAGAGAGAAGGAGAGAGAGATGGATTTGGAGGGAGAGAGAGGGGGAAGGAAGAAGAAATATATAAGGGGAGAAAGGTGGAGAGAGAGAGAGAGGGAGGGAGAGAAAGAGTGAGAGAGAGAGAGAGAAAGTGAGGAAGAGGGAGGGGGAGAGAGATAGATAGATATGGAGAGAGTCTATGCATGTTTGGGGGTGAAATAGAGAGAGAGAATAAGAAAGAGACACATAAATACAAAAATATATTTTATATAGTATTATATAACCAGCCTAGATCCATCTTAACCCCATATCTATCAAGCACTAAGAGGGATCAAATGTCTCGAGGTGCACACCTTTCCTCAAGTTTTGCACTAAAAAAAGAGGTTTTCACCTCAAGAGATTGGATTCCTCTCGACGCTTAATAGATCCAGGCTTAATATCTATCTAGTCTAGTGATATGTATTTGAAGTTTTTATGGGGAAAATCATACTTGGATATTTTGTATAATTTTAGCATAATTACATGTATTTTATGTATGGCTTTGTATAAATTATAAATATACGTTTTTCATTAAATTTATTTTTTCACATCAATACCAAAGCATGGAGTGTTTAACATAGGGTTTAAGGGGTGGCACAATGTTCTTGTAGGATTCAAGGTAATGTCTTGAAACCTCAAAAACCTTTCATACAACATAGACAACATTATGCCTCGAAAGTTTCATACCCCATATTCATATTCAACAATTTGTGTGCACACCTAGGGGTTCACATGCCTATTATGAGGGATTCCAACCATTACAAAGCCATCATGGAAGCCTAACATTGACATATGGTTCAAAGAAGACAAATAATGATCATCATTGTTATGAAATCAAACCATAAGTTAGCAAGTACGCAAATATTCTTATAGTTGCATGTATTCCTACGTAAATTATGTATAATAAATTTTGGTGGTGGGAAATGTCATAATTCTTTTTTCCAATAAGAAAAAGACATCATTTTTGTATTAATATTGATGCAAAGATGTAATTTACATCATCTAACATATAATAAATTTGCTTTACCTGAATGACATGATATTGTAATATGTTCAACGTCTAATGTTCAGGCAATATCAAAATCCTCATAGGATTCAAAATAATTCAATAAGAGTCTAGTACTGGTGTGTTCATAATGCATGTTCAAACTAGATAAACAACATAGTATCCAAGTTAAAAACTAGTATCCTAATTTCAATGGATATAGCCCTGATAATAAAAAATGTAAATATGCATGAAAAGCTAAGTCTTCAACTAAAGGAAATGTGTCCTCTACTAATTACTCAACACTTCTCCTTGTAGGTATTCTTCATAATGTATTTGACCTAGCTATAAGCCCACTCCCATTTTGGATAATCGATCATTATTTTAATGTAATTACCTATGAATGTGATCAAGGGTATAAACCTGAAGGTTCTAATCAGCGTCATAACTCTAATAGTCCATTGATGCAGTAAATAAGTGTTTAAGGAAGTATAACCTTTCAACCAATCTATAACAATTTTTGAATCCCCTATCACTTGTAAGTTAGATTGCTGAAGTGACATAATTAAAATGACTAACATAAACGACTAATTTGTACTATTTTATTACTTGTTAAGTAGTCATATTTATGTTACTATATTGAATTAGTCATTCACATTAGTCATTTTTTTTTGTATTACTTATTAGCTAGTCGTATATTTTAACCCGAGACTAAAATAGTCATTTATGCTAGTCATTTTTAGTTAATCACTTAAGATTTCTCAGTTTTGGTAGTACTGCACTTGGAAAAGCTACGACGACTAACTTTTTGAGTCACATAGTCAAAAATTTCATCATTTTCTACTAGTGTACCTTCTAGCGGTAAAGCTGCAACAAAGGCACCGTGCTCTAATACCAATTGTTGGAAATTTTCTCACTACTGGGAGGGGGAGTGAATCAGTAGTGACAGTGTGTATTTAAAATTTCTTTTCTATTACTGATCCACAATCACACATTGCATCATTAGAAGATTAGCTCATATAATTCATTAACCAACAAGACAAATACCATGATCAACATATGCAAATCATAACATAATCACAACATCTCATGCACAAGAGACATAAGGATCTCTGGTAGAAAACCCCCCTTCGAGGAAAAAACCACCCTTGATGTTGTTGTTGCTCTGTTGCTAATTTTATTAATGAAGAAAATCAATTTACATCATAGTTGGCTATGCCCAACAAGGAAGTTTCTCATATAACATCGACTAAGTGAGCTCCTATCCACTGGAGACTCCTATCCCCTAAAAGTCTCGCCCAACCACCATTGGACTATGAGAATGATTCTTCTTTTTGATGGCTACAAACACCCATAGGCGAGGAACACCCATCCATTCTTTACCTTTCTAATTCAATCTTCTAATCAATCTAGGGCCACATTTCAGAATATTTCAAGCTAGGACACATGCACAAGACAACAACAACTTCATCTTTATAATATCAGACAAATAAACCAAATACCTCACTCATACAATGAGATCCAAGGATGTGCAACAATCCTTCAATCAAATCATCTACTCAACAATCCAATACTCAAGCATCGAATCAAACAAACAACTCACACAACTATATTTCTACATATCAAAATAGCCTTGAAACCTTGTTGCAAATCATGAAAACATGCTACAACAATAAGTGATCCATGCACACAACAAATTTCAGCCCATCAAACTATATTTATCTCCCTTAATATCTGATCAATGTGTTGTATAACCTCTACATTTTCAAACTATGTCTTTGGCTGTAAATCAACCTCTTCCTCTACAAACAATGAGGATTAGCCTCTACATGCATCACACAATGTTCTGATCTCAAAGGTTATCTCTATGTGTGCTCACCTCAACAAATTCGACCTCTATGCTCCAGGAGGTCACCCTTTGTTCTCTACTCTTTTTCTCGCTCCAAATGATTGATCTACTCCATATTTTATACAATTTTTGCACTACTCCAATACTTGGTTCATTAAATGCATTCACACTTCAAAACACATCCAAACATGTTGATTAAGTCAATACAAACCTTTAATGAAACTTCTTGAACAAGATATCCCATAAAAACCAAATAACTGACATTCGAGGAGTGCAAGAAAGACATATAAAACTCATATATAGGCTCAGCTGCTCCATGACACACTGTGCAAGCGTCCAGGTCCTTATTCTCTCTAATGACACACTATGTCAGTGACCAAAGTTGCTCCCTCAAGCCTCTATGCATGCGTCCGGATGTAGAACCTTTGTTTTCTCTCAATCTGGATCGAATTTTGAAAAATTGCTTGTTAGCATCCTAAATTGGTCTATTCTGCACAAAACCCATGTGTCAGAATTTTGAGATTCATCTTAATTTTCCCAAAAAAATAAAATCCAAAACTTCCACATCTATCCAAGCACCACACTGAACAGTTGGGCGAAAAGCCGAAGTAAAACATTTGTTCTTCAGTGCAGAACCTATGCTGCCTAATGGGACATCTTCTCCAACATCTGTAACATTTTTCCAAGATATGAAAAACCTCAGAAACATCTCTGCAACCTTGTGAAGAGTGAAAACATGATGTAATAAACATAAGTGCAAGGACCAAACCATGAGAGCATAAACTAGCTCAAGTGGCATCAATAATGAAGCTTAACATCCAACATGAAAAGAAACTCTACATGGGATCATGTCAGCCTCTGCAAACACATCTAGACATAATCTAAACCAACTCAGGATAACTAAAGCCACATCTCAAGAGCATCAAGGACATATCTCAAGCATCATATGCATGGATACCTAGCCATCCAACCAAACAAGACCAGCAGCACAGATGCAACATAAGCACATTTCACATCACAAGCATATGCATACCATCAACCATAACATATGCATAACATAAAAAATCATGTTGACATCAATGCCAACATCTCACTGCAACACTCATCATCTCATCACAGTCGATGCAGCCTCCTCCAACACCATGCTACTAAGTTGACATCAATGCCAACCAAGAAAATCGTGACCACATCAATGCTAACAAAATCCATGAATTGAAGCCACAGATACTCCATACATTCATAGAAGGAAAACAAGCCATCAAAAAACCCAACCAGTGCATAAACCCCAAACTTTTTTTTCAACCTAAGCCACAAAAGCCACAAATACTCCATACATTCGCAGAAGGCAAACAAGCCATTGAAAAATCCAACCAATGCATAAACCCCAAACTTATTTTTCAACCTCAGCCACAAAATCCACCAATTAAGCCACAAAATCCACCAATTGAATCCACATATACTCCATACATTCACAGAAGGAGAACGAGCCATCGAAAAACCAAACTAATGCATAAAACCCAATTTTTTTTTCAACATAAGCCACAAAAGTCACTAATTAAGCCATAGAAACCACTTATTGAAGCCACAAATACTCCATACATTCACAGGAGGAAAACAAGCCACCGAAAAACCCAACTGGTACAAAAACCCCAAACGTTTTTTCAACCTAAGCCATAAAAGCCACAAATTGAAGCCATAGATACTCCATACATTCACAGAAGGAAAACAAGCCACCGAAAAACCCAACCAGTGCATAAACTCCAAACTTTTTTTTTAACCTAAGCCACAAAAGCCATGAATTGAAGCCACAAATACTCTATACATTCATAGAAGGAAAACAAGACACCAAAAAACCCAACCAGTGCAAAAACCCTAGTTTTTATTTCAACCTAAGCCACAGAACCCACCAATTAAGCCACATAAGCCATGAATTGAAGCCACAAATACTACAAACATTCACAGAAGGCAAACAATCCACCGAAAAACCCAATAAGTGCAAAAACCCCAATTTGTTTTTCAACCTAAGTCACTGAAGCCGCGAATTAAAGCTAGAGATACTCCATACATTCACAAAAGGCAAACAAGCCATCGAAAAACCCAACTAGTGCCTAAACACCAATTGTTTTTTCAAACTAAGCCATAAAAGCCAGGAATTGAAGCCAAAAATACTCCACAGAAGGCACAAACTGCTAGAGATTAACACAAAGAAGACCAATGGTGTGAATATTGAGCAAATAGATGTGTTGACAAACATAGTTGCAGGTATGGCTAGCAAGATGAAGAATCCTACCAGGGAACGACGACAACAATCTCCAAATGGATGTTGTAGCGAGCCAACCATGGTATCCAACTTAAGGAGTATGGTCGTGGATTATCATGTGTCTTTGAACCAAGTTTTTAAACAAATTATGTAAACATTGAATAGGATTATGAATCGAGATAAAAAAATAAATGTGTCTTGTTCTATTTCATGCAGATCTTGATGTAGAATAGCTTGGTCATCTCTTTCTCTTCCTTGTCACTACAACCAGTTAGTGTAACTAGTCTTCCTTTCCAAGTCTAAGATCTTGTCCACCTTTTCCTTAGCATCCACTATTATCAATGTCACCTTCATCTCTTTCTTTTGGAAAAACTTAAGGTGCTTTTCAACTTGTAATTGCCAACAATACTTCACTATGCGTTCCTTTCGATCACAAACCTTGCATTGCTTAGTCAAAGGTATTACTTCTTATGTTGTTGCTACAATATTTTCTCAATTCACTTGTTCTTGTTTTCCCCTTTTATTTATTATTCTTATGGTTATGTTTTCTTGTGTGTGCCCAATTGCTACTTCCACTTGTCTCCTTCAAGGTAATATTCTTGAATAGTGGCTTCATTAATCATCTTAGGCTTGAAAAATGTCAATTACTGCCAAATCAAAGGTAGCAATGCTCCTAAGTACTTGATCATTGTATCTCGTCTTTTGATGAAGCCAACCAACTGATTAGCTCTCTTCTTGAACTGTATGGTGAGCTCCTGCACCAATTACTCTGGACTCTACCTAAAGTAATACCATGTATTTTGTTGTGCTCCTCATATCTAATTGGGAAAAATTTCACTTTTCTCATTCCTTTGAACACCTCCCAATTTTCCAATGGTGGCTTATTACCTTGTGCTTTTCCTACTACACTGCCCTCCTATCATGCCAAACCATGACCTTCAAGCTTAAATCAAGCAAATGAAATCTTTTGCTTCTTGATGATTTCATGTATGCTGAAGTGCACCTCCATGTTCTATAGCCACTAGTTCAATTTAATGGCAACAAATTCCCTGGCATATGACTTAATGCCCACCTCTATCTCCACATGGAAAGGTAACTATGTTTTGTTGTAGCTACCTTCTCCCATGGTTGTCTCAATATTGCACTCTATCTCTAGTTTCTTTAGCTCTTTCTTGGAATCTTCATTACAATCCTCTACTAAGGGCCCTTCATACCCTTCGTTGTCATTAACTATGTTAACATCAATGTGAACATAGTGATACTCTAACCAATATAACCTAACCCCAACATCTTCTTCTTTGTAATCACCCATTGTCATTATTGGAGCTTTGCTTCTCTATAGCCATAGCAATAATTCTTGTCCACTTATCTTATAGTAGTAGACTTATGACTTGTTTGTTTCACTGACACAAATTCCCAAAACAAATTATAAATTGTTGCAGTCCCTATACAGAATTTCAAGTCTGACTTCTAGATGATAAAATTGAATTGTTTAACTAGCTTAACCTCACAAATAGTATTTCTATGCAATGTTTGGATGGGAAAATTAAAATTCCTTCAATGAACATACCCTACACTTATTAGTAGGATGTATTCAAACTCCAACTGAAGCTCCCTTGCAATTAACTCATATCCAATTAAACTTAGATATCAATCAAAAGACACACATGAAAATGCACTTAACTCCTCACTAAAGGAATGGTAAACTAATTAAATCTTATTTATAGAGGCTTCATATGACATGGAATATGGTCAACATTTGATGCCAAATTAACTTGAAATCAATGTCTAATGACCATTTAATGAGTTCAAGAGAGATAAAGAGATGACCATTAGGCACTTATACTCATATGACTTGTGTGGAGTCTTCTAGAGGATGAGGACATGGTGTATGACCCCATATGACCTCCCCATCTAGAATAAAATGGCCATACAACTTGTATATGCTATCTTAGTTGGGTTAATAAAGGATGAGATGAATTTCAAAGGTATATTGTGTTGTATGTTGTCCCTTGTAAGCTATAAGTGTCAAAGTAAAACTCCAAAGCTCTACAATAAGCTCATGGAAGCCATACCAAATCACAATGACATTTATCCTCTCTAACAAACCCAAATGGGAAAGTTGGCATTCAATTTGTTTTAGACAAACTCATTATTATTCAATAGTAAGCAAGTTACAAGATCTTTTAGTCATCTTCACGCTCCACAAAGAACTTTATGTAGCCTTTACTTCACTCTCAATAAAAACCCCTCTTCCTTTATAATATATAAGAGAATGAATCAATTAGAGAATCACCAAAAAGTTAAGTGTTTCCAACCCTTTAACTTCTCAAACTAATTATCTTCCTTTCTCTTTTTTCTTATTGTATTTGAAAAAAGTATCATATTTTTATTTTATAAAATCAATAATATTATATTCTTTTAAATGATTTTGTTTTCAAGTTTACATTTCATATATTTACTTTGTGTTCATGCATGTGGAAAATACTCATGATGACATAGGTCCTTTACACCAATAACTTATTCACCTGCCCTTATCTATATAGACATTATTCACTTTAAAATATAAACAACTTACTCCACCCACTACCTTCTAAATCTGCCATTAAAAAAAATTAAATATCTCAAAGCAACACTTTTTTTAACTTACATATATGTATCTATATTCAATTTAATATAATATAATGATAGGTAAACTTGATATTTAATATCTTATGCTTGTTTAAACCTAGTATTATATATTTAATATGTTATGACACAAGCATAATAAATATAGATAAATGTGGGCATCTTACTTCAGCTATACACGTCAAACCAGCTGGTGCATGTCGTTTTCATGTTCGTCATTGGTTCGATTGATTCACATGTTAGAAACCCCCACGATGTGGCAATATATGCATCTCAATTGATTGAACCAACTCTATAAATACTCCGCATTGCTTTCCATTTCTATATACCTCATCAGGAAGAGTCCAGGCTTTTGAATATACCCATAGTGAATCTTCACTAAGGAGAAAATATACTCTGTGTCTCTGTTTCTATTCTGTATTTCACTGCTCTTAGCAAAACATATCATGGCAGATCCTAGTTTCAACGCTGGTTTTATCTGTAAAGGCATCGACATAGCAATCACCCAGATTCTTCACCATGATCACATTGCACTCCGTTGTAGGAAATAATTGGACTCTTTGAGAGATCTGGTAACGTGCATAGAGCCTCTTGTGATATAGATCCGTCAATACCATCTAGATTTGAATAGAAAGAGAGGAACTTCCATTGCTAAAAGCGATAATAATGCTTCACAATGGGTTACTAAGCTGCACAACCTTCTCCAACGAGCACTCCCAGTTGTCAAGAGTAGCGCAAGGAAGTCATGAAATGAGAAACCAAACAAGAGGATCTCACACGTGTGGATCACCAAGAGCTCCTTCAAGCAAAGCACCGCACAGGCTTCACATTAATCTCCAATATTAAATAGATACAATTTGTTAGGGACAACAAATCATATCCCTGAAGAATAGGAACAAACTAACTATGAAAAGTAAACTCACAACTACGTAACAAGAAGAGCCTATTCTCCATTAATTCTAACACTCCCCCTTAATGGAGAAAGGGTTCTTAAACACACCTAGTATGTCCCTAAACAACTCAAACTTTAGTCTTCCCTGAGGCTTAGTAAATATATCATCCATATTATCACAAGAATTACAATATTCAACACAAATCTCTTTGGACTGCACATTTTCCCTAACAAAATGAAATTAAGTGTCTATGTGCTTAGTGTTTTTATGAAACACAGGGTTGTAAGCTAGTTTGATGGACTTTTATTATCGTAATTGATAACCATAGCTTCTGTCTGTTCTTCCCCTGCATCTTGGAGAAGTCTGCGCAACCAAACTGCCTCACATGCTGCCGCACACATAGCTTGATATTCTGCTTCTGCTGAGGATAAGGCTACAATATGCTGCTTCTTGTTGCACCAAGAGATGACACCATATCCAATGTTAAAGGCATAACCTGTAATTGATCTTCTATCATCTAAATTTCCCGCCCAATCAGAGCCTGTATAACCTGTCAAGCTAACATCAAATGAGTTAGAATACAAAATACCAAAGTCTGAAGTTCCTTACAGATACCTCAGTACTCCTTTCACTGCAAGCCAATGGTTCTCATGAGGTTGACTCATGAACTGACTCAAAACACTCACTGCGCACGCTAGATTTGGTCTCGTTGTAGTCAAATAGATAATACTACCAACTAACTGTTTGTACAATGTTGCATCTGCATATTTCGAACCATCATTCACCTGAAGTTTATTGTTCTACTATAAAGGCACAAATGTAGCCTTGCACTCATCCATTTTAAATTTAGTCAACGAACTCTTAGCATACTTGTTGGCATTATGTTTCAAGTGTTGTCCTTGATGGCAACTCACTCAGAGGTTGGTACAGGTGCCCAGAGGTTGGTACAGGTGATGGCAACCCTCTCTGGTAACAGATCTCAGATCAGGCACTCAGAAAGTAGAAAAAGAGATATACGCAGGTATCAAGGCGAATCCGCGTGTACACGCAGGTTGGATTCAGTAAAAGCGCGTACATGTGAAAAGTACCTTTGGTCCGTGGCAGTTAGTCCTTGGAAGTTTTGCCTATGGTTTTGGACCATGGTGTCTCGACGGACGTGTTGATCCCTAGTTTCGAAGTTGATGGTATTGGTTTGTTATGGTTTTGGACCATGGTATTGAGCAAGGCCTAAGGCTATATAAGGAGAAGATCATTAGGCCAAGAGGAAGTGCAAGTGTGAGGAAGTGATGGAGATCTGATAAAGTGTGAGATCCAGATGCTGGTTATGGGTTGGTGATGTCTTGCTTGATCTGAACCAAGGAGGCACTCATGTGAAGGATGTTGAATGAAGGATTGGGATCTCAAGGCTTGGAATGATTATCTTTATATGGGTTGAGTATGGATAGACTAGATCTATTGACGCATGTTATGAATGTTATGATTTGGGTATATTCTGATGTCTGAAGTAGCTGCAAAGTTATGAGGTTGAATTTGCAGATCTGTACGCGGGTTTGCCTTGGGAAAAGTGCGTATACACGCAGGTTGGGTTCGTCAAAGTAGCGTATACATTATGAGACTTGGGTTTCAGGTTGCTGTTGATTCTAGTTGTTGTTGCAGAGTTGTGGGCTCTGGTTGTGTTCTGTGACAGGGTTTCAGTATTCGATGATTTAGAGATTGATTGTATTGCAATGGTGATTGTTTTATGGATCTAGTATGAAAATTTATGAAACGTAGTCCCTGGATGATTGTAGGCCGGCACCTACGTACTGGTAAACATATTGGCCAGTACAAGAGCCAAGGGGGTTGTAGCTCCCTTCCAGGAGCAACTGGAAAATGAGTGAAGGTTGGAGCCTTCAGTAGGCCAGTGCCTACGTACTAGTAAATGGAATGGCTAGTACAAGAGCTAAGAAGGTTGTAGCCTTCTGCAGGTAGAAGCCTGCGTACTGGTAAAGGACTGCACCAGTACATTGTAAAAGAAGTTTCTTATTAACGGAAGATAGAAACAAATTGCAGCAGGTGGTTTTCACCCACATTGGGTTTCCACCTTATATCATGGTGTTCATGTGTGCTCTTTATGTGTGATGATCTGTTCTGTTTACTGCACCTGATTACTGTTAATATGGTTAATAATGTTCTGATGCATTTACTGAAGATAAGTTAACTGAATTATAAGATCTTTGGGTATACGCTAGTTGCTTTAGACACAGTCGCGTGTATACGCTGGTTCACTTAATTAAAGTAGCGTATATGAATCTGAGTATGAAATTGAAAAGTTTTATCTGATCTGATAATACTGATTCACCCCCCCTCTCAGTATTATTTCCAACAATACTTACCCTGGGACAAGAAAGTTTGGCTTGAATCTCTCCAAACTTCTAGACCCAACCAATAATGCATTTCTCCAAGGTCCTTCATCTCACATTTATGTGATAACTTCTGCTTGATTTCTTCAATGAGATTGTCTGCACTCCCTGTCATGATCAGATCATCTACATATAAAGAAATCAACACTATCTTCCCCTCATCAATAAACACAGTATACAAATTAGGATCATTTTTGCTCCGTTTATATCCATGCACGAGGAAAAATGAATCAATTTTGGCATACCAGGATCTAGGAGCCTGATTTAAACCATATAAAGCTTTCTTTAGTCTACAGACTAAATGCTCTTCTCCCTTAGTAACAAACCCCTCAGGTTGCACTAAGTATACTTCTTCTTTTAAATCACCATTTAAGAAAGCAGATTTAACATCTAATTGATGTATTTTCAAATGATTCTTAGTGCCTAAAGCAATAATCAATCTAATAGTATTTAATTTTGCAACAAGGGCAAATGTTCCTCAAAGTCAATACCTTCTTTCTAGGAATACCCCTTTGCAACCAACCTTGATTTATACTTATCAATAGACCCATATGCTTTAAATTTCAACTTAAATAACCATCTGCAACCTATGGGTTGTTTACCATTAGGCAGCTTTACTAGATCCCAAGTATTATTCTTAATAATATATTCATATTCCTCCTTCATTGCTTCCTTCCATTCACAATTCTTACTAGCTTCATAAAAATTAGAAGGTTCTGCAATGTTTAACATACTAGTCATGAGTGCACAATCCCTATACCGAGCTGGTAACTGTTTCGACCTGCTAGATCTCATAAGTGGTAGGGTGTCAACTATTCTACTTTGTTGTTCTCTTTGTGGACTGAACTCAATTTCCTCCTCTTTTTCTTGTTGCTGCTACTGCTGTTGTTGTTGTTGTTGTTGTCAGTGTTGCTTTTCTTGTTGTTGTTGATGTTGATTGATCCCTGTTTCAACATCCTCATCTAAAAGTAATGGTACATGCCATTCTTAATTATGTTGAATAGGATTTCTATCATCAACCTGTTCATGGAATACTACGTCTCTACTAACAAACACCTTATGAGTAGAAGGATCAAACAATTTGTAAGTCTTATACTCACTGTAGTATCCAATGAAAGTGCATTTAATGGCATTTCAATCTAACTTCTTCCTGTTTTCTTTGGGAACATGCGCAAAATATTTACAACTAAATACTCTAAGATGACTTACTACCCTCTATTCTCTCTCCATTCCCCCTAGCATTTCTGTGTTCAGCCATTGGCTCCAAAGGAATGTTTTCTTCTTCTTCTTCCCCTACAGGTTCTTCAAATATGTCTGGTTGTTCACCTCAGGGTTCCTCTTGATTGCAGCCACCGAAGAAGAGAGAAGGTTGGCTGTGTGAAGCAGTGGGGGTGTTGGTTTCCTCAATTATCTCTATTCCTACAAGGCATGAAAGGAAATCTTTTTGGTTGGTTTTTGTTTCTTTTTCCCCACACTGATAGTACCCACAAAACTGAAAGTGATTAAACAAAACAAATTGCAACTAGCTGAAATAAACTTGATGAATGGAAATTTGCAGAATTGAAGAGGAAAGCAAGGAAATGCAGAACTTGAAAGAAAAGAATGACTAGTCTACTTTTGCTTAAATGAAATTTGTAGAATTGAAAAGGAAAGCAAAGAAATGCAGAACTTGAAGGAAAAGAAAGGACTAGTCTACTTTTGCTGAAATAAACTATTAGCAGAATGTTGCAATAGAAAATAGAAGAAAGAAGTAATCACAGAATACTCTGACGATTCCCTAGCAATGGCGCCAAAAAGTATGGTGAGCGCTAGTATTGCAACAATAATGTTGCAACTCCTAGGCTACCTACTTTACTCTTATCAACCTGGTAGTTTGTAACAAACTTGGAAGCGACGTTGCTATATGCACAAGTACTAGTTCTTACTGCAGGTTGTCACTTGGTCAGCTAGCGCAAGATCACTAGGAGCTCAAGCCAATTTCTATGGATTCTAGAAGAAGCTCTATATGTGATGAAAGGAGAGAAATACTACTCTATAGATACTACTCTAACTGCAAGAAGGAGAAAGACTAAAATGTAAAGCAAACCAAGTAAATCCTAATTAACCAACTAATCCTACTTTTGCATAAACCAGTAGGGAAACCATGAAAAGAACACCATTACCTACTCAAGGAAGTAAACAACATCTAACTAAGTTATTTCTGGAAGTAAATGAGCAAAAAACATCGTTTTGGATTTTTATGTATGTTTATGTGAATTTGACATGTATGTGATTTATTGTTTGTGAATGTGGCAGCAAATAGGTGGTATCGAGAGGCGGTTTTGGGACTTGAGAGGATGTAGGATGGTGTGGTTGGGTCCCAGGAGGTCTCAGGTGACCTTCTGGAGGCTTTTCCCACACTTGGCCTTCAAAAGAAAGCCTACAGGAAAATCTACAGGAGGACACAGGAAATCTACAGGAGGACAAATAGCATTCTATAGGAGGCCTACAGGAGGAGGCCAAGAGCAGTTTTGGCTGTTTTGAGGGTGTGAGAGTGGGTGGAAAAGGTGGATGAAGGTTGGAATGGAGTGTTAGGGCACCTAGGGTCTACCAAGAATCATTAGGAGAGAGAAAGATGATCGGATTTTCTCAAGGAGAGAGGAAGAAATTCTATGAAAAATGCAGGAAACTAAGGCAAAATTGAGGGGAGACTTAGGTGACCTGTAGGGAATGGATTAGATGGAGGATGGGATGGCTGATAGGCTAGCCTACTGCTAGAAGATCTCTGTTGCATAAACAATTGACAGTCAACCAATGATATTAAGCAAGCAATGAAATAAGTGCATCTAGAAAAACAGAGTTTTGCATCAAACTAATCTAAATTGTGATCTATGAAATGAAATGTTGATAACTGCTACAGGAAAGGAAAGCATGGAAGAATACTATGGTAAATAAAGAAGTGAGCATGATGAAGAATTTCTGAAGTAAAGCAAACTAGACTATTAACCAACTTAAAAGATGTAAACACTAGAATTCCTATGAATGAGGAAAATCTGTGTTTTTGGGGCAACAAGAGGGTCTTTGCCTCAAATCATGGTCCTAGAGGGAGGAAGAGAGGCCAAGGCATTGTTTCTAGCCTTTTGGATCTTTCTTTATCACTGCTTAACCTGCTATAGAAAGCACAAATGGAAGCAAACTATTGAATCATCAAAAGCAACCTATTCTTGACCATAAAATAAATTCATCTAACAAAAACCTAATCTACAAACTGAAATAAAACATATAAATACAAGGAAAGAGGAGCTTGGCTGCTTGGATTGGGCCCTAACCCAAGAGCTTCAGCCCTCTGAGGTAACTCAGTGCTAACTCAAAAAGGATTCCATCTTTATCTCAAAACAATAACAAGATTACATGGAACTGTCAAAATAATAAGCTCGAAGTTGAGCAGAGTTCATAAGCAAAAGTACAACAAAAATCCAACCCTAGTGAGGCCCTAGGCCTCTCTACTTATACAAATAAAGCTACCAACAACTTCCTTAAAATCAGGGAGGCTTGGCTCCCAAAACTCGAGATAATCATCAATCATCCTCCACTTGCTCGGCTGCCTTCTAGTGCATGACTTGGCTGCTTGTACTCTGAGCTCAGAAGGG
>APFE030590474.1:0-19802 GCA_000404065.3 Pinus taeda
GATCTCCACGCAGGGAGGATCACTTGCCACTTATTCCCAATTCTGTTCAGAATTAGGCAACAATTAACTACTTACATAATTTGAAATTAATACAAATTAAATAACCAATTCTTCCTCCAAACTTTCATTAACCACAACATGTGACCACACCATCACATTGCTGGCTAGGTCTAGATGCTCCTGCATCAAACTCCCAAGGTTAAAAATAATCATGATCTCCTAATCATGTGCTTCTGATCTGTGTCCTCCTGGATCCCATACTTTGTTCGGTAGTCTATCCTTGGTTACTGCTTTTGTTGGTTGTCCTTCAAGTCTCCATACTTTATGCTACGCTATCCCATTAGCTATGCTGTCACTTTCTGCTACTGTCTTTTTCCTATATCTTACTGCTTTTTGCTCATCATCACAATTTATGTCAGGCTTCCACACTTCAATTTGAAATTTACCATTACCTTCACCTATACCATTCTTTCCAACCAATCTTCCTTCTTTCTTTTATCCTCTATGTACTCTATTGGAATGTTGTTGTATGAGTCTCCACAACTCATCAATTTCTTTGTCCACTTCGCTTCTCAGGTGATGAATACTATCCTCCTACAACTGGATGTGTTCTTGCATAAGAACATCATACTCCCCGTGCCAAAAATTTTCCATATACATTTCTGAAATGTACAAATGCCTTCCCCATTGATCCCCTGCAATAATTCCAGTTCGTTCTTCTGGTTTCTTATTCATGGCTTCACCACATCTTACTTCAATTCTCAGTATACCTGCAATTCCAAAAATTTCTTGAAAACTAAGAAATTCTTCTTGCTTGCTTAGGTACTTGGAATACCTCTTCTTCCAGTGACTTAATTTATGCACCTTTAATGATTATGGCATCATATTTGTCTACTTTTGAAATGTCATTTTCAACCTCTTATTCATCAATAACTCTTTGTGGTACAATAGTAATCCTATTACTATTATCTCTTGAACTCATTTCTAGTTCAACAATTCCATACTACAAATTCAACATCAGTCCATCTTTCTGAGACATTATGATCTCACCCTTCCTTACTTCGATCTGATCTTCAAAATCAACTCCTTGTTTCAAATTGAGTTCACATTGCCATGTTTATCCATATAAATATTCACTAGAATCAATAATTTCATTAAACACAAATGCTTTACCCCGTTTCTTCATTATGCCAACATTTCTGACAACTTCTTTTCCATATAGTCCTTCTTTACTCTGGCTTTCTTCTAGGTCAATAATCTTCAATAATTGTTTAATATCTACAAAGTCTTTTGTATCAACCTTCAATAGTTGTTCTCCTTTGGCTTCAGTCTTCAATAGTTGTCTAATATGTGCATAATTCACTACAACTATGTTTAATAGCTGCTCTTTCCTCTGCATCACAAGATTATGTGAATTTCCTTCTTCTAGCTTCTAAAAAATCATATCTTTGCTTTTCCCTTCACTTATGACAACACTAAACAATTGCCTTACTTCAGTATATCCTGCATTTACACACAAAATTTTAGTTTCAAATCAAAAACTAATTATTTAATATAGTAGTTACTTAATAATATTTGTTTTTAATATATCAATAAATTAATATCATAATTTAAATATTTTTGTTCAAATATAGTAATTATTTAAAAGTGACTCAGATACTTCTATTAGATTTGGCCATAATCAACCGGTTCATCTAGTGTGATGATAAACCACACCTGTTATTCAAAATGCTCGAAAATTTATTTTATATAATTTCTACCTAAAAACTTTACTTAAAAAATTAATAATAATATTTTCATTAATGTTAACATTAAAATTTAACAAAATAATTCTATAAAACATCATAAAGCCATTTAATGTTTTACATGGTAGGAGATAATTTGTTTCATTTGTAGTAGTATTATGTTTTATATTAAACTTTGTTTTATCGTTGAATTTGTTAATTTTTTATCGACATTAATTGTTAAATGAAAAAATGGAAAACGGTACAAATCACGGGCCCAACTCTTCGTGCACCAGCTCGCAGTAAACAAATTTTCGATGTAGGCGCCATTCATAAATCTTTGAAGTCATTCTCTACTCGGCGTTAATAACTATGGGCCCAGCTCTTCGTGCATGAGATCGTTGTAAATTAATTTTCGATGCAGTCGTCATTTATAAATCTATGAAGTCATTCTCTCGAGTTAACTAATTTTCAATTGTATCGTGCGCTCGAACGTGTGAATAACCCTATCTTTAATGTCATTGATGATTACATGTTGATTTATGTATAGATTTTCCGAGATAATGGGAATTATTAAAAGTTAGTTGTCAAATCTCGTTGCAATAATTTAGAATTATTAAACCTTATTGTGAAATTAGTTTGTAATCAATTTATTGATTAATGTTATCGCAAGTAAGTTTGGAAAATGAAATAATATTACAATTTACATTGGTACAAACAAAATAGGGAAGAATTAACTAGATAACTTAACACCACAAAACACTATTATGTTTGACTTTGGGATAATTTAAGTTCAGCAACTTCCAATTGATGTCTCTCGGTCACATATCGATGCCAAGCTTTGTATTGTGCAACAATGACATCCCCAAACTATGTGATGTTGTATGGATGGACGCAAACTCTAGCCTCTATGGAACCCTGGTATAATGATTTGGAACCATTTTCAACTTCCTTTTGAAGCATAAACAACATTGTCCTCACTTGTACAGGGCCCCCGATGTAGTTCTGCATGTTATGTCTGTTCACCTCCAAATCTTCCTTGGTGGCAATCTGTCTAAGTTGCTCCAAGTATTATTCTATCTCCTTTCTGACCTGGTTCTGGGGTTTGGCCTCAGTGAGTGAGCCAACTGATGGGATCATGTGGGACTTCACCAAGAAATCTATATTGTTGTATAATTGTGCATACGAGCCCTGAATGTTACCAATGAATTAGGTGAGTTGCTTCTTGTTTTGGATCAACATCCACACTCTTGCTTTCTCGAGCTCTACTTGTTGCTTCATTTTCTTGCCCAAGTAAAGCGATGCCCCTTTGTATCACATTGACCATTCATGCACTGTAGCAATTGTAACTTGTACATTCCTAAGAGTTTTGACAAAATATTTACACTGTTAATGCAAGCCATGCACGTGGAAAACTACCTTAGGCACGGTAACAAGCTCCTCATAGATATTTTGCATGATCTCTCCAAGTTTCGATACTTCACTAAGTATCACTGCCTTCATTTCCTCTAGATGGACCTGTGTGGAAGTTGCGCCTTGAGCTGCTGCGTGGAGATGTTCAACCTCTTGCATGGAAGCCTGCAAGTTCTTTTCAATTGCTTGTTCTCAGCCATCAAATACTCAGTGTTAGAATTTGTGCACATGTGAAGGCCAAGTTGGTTGCGACAATGGTACTGAGATTCTTCCTTGTATTGGCCTTTTATGTCATAAAAGAAGGAGATGTGAGATCATCTGGAAAATGTTTCTTAAGCACTTGTACAATCTTCTTCTAGAGTTCATTGTACGATAGATTTTATGTGTCCATAACTAGATCATCATAAAGAGGAATAACTTCCCCTTCCTCGCTTGGAGTTGACTCAACTGCTGGAGGTGGTGGAGACTGAATGGTGACCTGTTGTGTGCTAGGCATTAGGTCGACATATCGATTCTGTGGCTCTGGTTCATCCTCCATGTCTATGATCTCTATCAATTCTTCAACCTATTAAGCATGCTCCTGGTCCTACACTTCTCCGCTCTCCCCCTTTGTTGCTTGTTGATCTGTTCTTGCTCTTCAACTTGTTTATGTGTTGTTTCATCTACTATTGCACCTTTCCTTTCTTCTTCTTTGTGCTTCTACTTCTCATTTTGTTCTTGCTTCTGCTTTTCTTCCTCCAATCTCTTATATTCTTCCCTCTTCCTCCATTCTGCTCTCTACATCCTTTGTTTCCGCTTTACCTTTGCTGCTAAAGTCACTTTCATAATAGTTGGATCTACTTTCATCTTGTAGCTTCATTCTCCCCCTGGAATATAAGCAACCTTTCTCTTTCCATTATCCTGCGTGGGGTTTCTCCCTTCTACTGGAACTGCTTCTGGAGTAGCTTCCTTCCGTGGAGTCACCTATCAAGTTCATGCAAAAATGTTTGACTTACGAGACCTGAAAGCATTATAGAAATTCTTCATTGGATCCTCCTCCTGCTAGTGAAATTCCCCGCTGATCGACTGATAGTGAATCTTGCATAGTCGTCTTTGAAAATACCACCATAATCATGAGGATTAGAGTCTCGAATACCAAATGCAAACTTCTTTATAGCTTTTCCTTAAATATCCACGACCTTCAGGTTCTTTATCTCATACAATCCAATTTGCATGGGAAGAGTTGGCCAAGGTGCTTTCTTCCTCCTATGTAAAGCTGCTGACAACCCTGTGGAGAGATAATATGAAACTTTTTGCATGGAAAGATTGTCGGTGGCATACCTCGCTAAAATATGCGACGAATTTTGACCATTGAACACTCTAAGGAAGGTTCCATCTGGTGAGGTAAACCAATCTATGATCTCTGATACTACTTCCATTGCTCCACGTGACATGCAAGGTGGTTCTTCCTCTATGGCTGCAATATGAGATAAGTTTGCAATGAATGTGTATGACAGGGTCTCAAGGTGTCCAAGTCGAGTTCATGTTAGGGAATGCACTATGTGAACAAATTGCATCTAGTAAATATGTAGACATATAAAATCTCACTTGCTTGCCCTTGTGAGGGTCGAGTGTATTGCCTACATGGATAATTAACTGTCGAGCCAACAAGTCCGACCAATTGAACGACTTCCCCTCACTCACAACCTAGTTCATTAATATTTCCCACTCTTCAGGAAAGGTCATTATTCTTTGTTGATCGTATATTATGCAAGCTAAGATGATCAACAAATAATAGGCCCTCCTGAGAGAATTTAGCTTATAAGTATTCATGGTTGTCTATTAAAACGTACTTTTAGAAACATCTTTCGTGCCCACATAGTTATTGGTGGCATAGAAGTATAAATCCATGAGTTTTTCTGGCTTGGGAAAATTGTACATATGATGGTACTCTGCTACCAGAAAAGTAGCAAGCTTCCATTCATTGTTACTACTCAAATTCATGGTCTTCACATCAATATGTGAAACAATCCAGCTAATAACATCTGCACATGGGAATAAGAATTAGATACATCTAAGGAAATATCTGGATGATGGTGTCGAAGGCTCTGAATATATGAAGCTCTAGGTCTTGTATCCCTTATGCTCTCTCGGAAACTACCCTCTAAGAGCCGAGGTGTTTGACTACCTGGGATTTCCCTCGCCTCTCCTTCCTCCATGGAGGAGTTGGATGATGGCCCTGAGGCTCCCTCCTTTCACGACATTGTCACTGGTCGACTGCAGGAGCAAGAGTCTTCTTTTTTCACCAAGCTAGCTTCATGCACAACCTTTCACTCCTCTAGAACGAGCCCTGAAGCAAGGGCTAAACAAAAGGATAAAGGGAAAAATTTAGAGTTTCAAACTACGACTGGCACTACCTCTGCAAATACTTCAGCAACTACGGAGGCAGAAACCACAGAGGAACATTTGCAAAAGGAAAGAACAAAACCAAGGAGCAACTGCAACCCAAAAGCCAAAAAAACCCCAGAGTTAGCAATCCAAAAACTGAGGGTAGCTATTTATAGAGTTTATATGCAAGAACATGCAGTAATATGCAAATTCATGGGTATCTGGACCACAAAGAAAGCACTAAATTGGTGGATTCAAGCCAAATGGAAACCAAAGGGAGAAATTAGACTACAACTAGGTTCAAAGGGGTTCTATACATTCATCTTCGATCTCTTAGAAGATAGATATGGAATATTTGAGGGATGACCCTACTTCTTCAACTCTGCAGGATTGTACATGAGATTCTAGAAAGAAAACTTCACTCCTGAGAAAGAGGACTTCACTATGGTCCCGATTTGGGTTTGCCTCTACTCCCTGCCAACTAATTATTGGGCTCCTTCCTTCCTTAAAGGCATTGGAGACCAAATAGGTGAATATATAAAAATGTATGAGGGCACATGAAGTGGACATTGTGTTTCATATGCCAGAATATGTGTTTACATCGGTGTCTCTGGAGCCCTTCCGAAAGCCATAAAACTACTATTCAGGGATGAAGTCTGGCTCTAGAGAATTGAATATGAACACATCCCATTACGATGTATAAAATGCCATGAGCATGGACACCTATTTAGGGACTTTCCAAAAAATAAAATGCCTCAAAACAGTGAGCAGGTTAGCAAGAAAAAGGATGAATGGGGTTTCACCAGAGTAAACACAAGGAATAAAAACAACAAGAAAACTAACAGAAAGAAAGAACAGCACCAGGAAGCTAGCCTAAAAAAATTTGAAGCTCTGAATAATTTGCAAGAACAGCCACTCTCAAATAGATCAAATGACAAGGAGGCCAAAGAGGATAAACAAAACGCAACAAAACCAGAGGCAAGAGGATCATTACTTGGATCACAACAACAAGGAAGACGAGAATTTATAGGAATACATAGAAAGGGAACAAGTACTGGTGGACTCTACCCCGGAGGAAAACATAATAGAAGAGGCATTGGAAGGAGTTGACCTCTTATCAGTAACATAAGAATGGAAGAAAAATGGTTTGGTTGTGATTCCAGAAGACCAAATCCAAAAAATCGAAGCAGCATACCTCCTTCACGAGGAATTAAAGCAAAGCTCAAGTCAAACACCACCTGAAAACAATGTGTTAACGGCATTCTGGAAAACATGGCAGTAGGAAAATAAAACCTAAAAGGCCCAAGTCAAAAAAAAGGAAGGAAAACAACTAGTTAGCTTCTTCAAGAACTTGGCGCTAGACTCATTAACGAAGGAAAGGTAAAGGCCCTAGCCCTAACTCCCACTCTTTACCAATGAATTGCATCTCTTGGAATATTAGAGGACTCAATGGTCATGGAAAAAAAAGAGTCTTGAAAACCAGACTCCTAGTTGATAAACCGAATATCCTTTTAATTCAGGAAACCAAACTTGAGATGGATCACCTCACCCTCCTTCAAAAAAATTGTTTCAAGTAATACAATTACACCATGAACTCGGCCATTAGATCAGTAGGGGGGATCATGACCATGTGGGAAAGCTCTCCGCATGATCTTACCTCCTCTTTTGCCACAAAACACTCCATCACCACTATTTTGAAAACCATTGGCACCAACGATAACATCTGTGTCACCAATATCTATGATCCACACAGAGCTGTGGAATGAATCAAGATGTTGCAAAGCATATCTAAACTCCTTGATTCCATCAACCCTCCTTTAAAAATTTTTGTAGTGACTTCAACATGGTGATAAACCTCAAGGAAAAGAATGGAGGCACAAGAAAACTTGATAAGGACTCTGAGGCCTTTCAGTCCACCATCAAAGTCCTTAGTCTAATTGAAATCCCTATGAACAATGGAATTTTCACTTGGAATAACAGACAAGGAGGAGACAGAAAAATTACTCCTAGGCTTGACCGATCCCTTCTTTCAGAAGAAATCCATCTCACCTCATGGGAAATAGAGGCAATAATTCTCTCTCAATCAGGATCCAACCATTGGCCAATATCCTTGAAGGTTCACATTTCCCCTGGCTAGAAGAATAGACCCTTCAGATTCGAATCCTTTTGGTTGGAGCGCTTAGATTTCATGGAAAAAATAAAATAATGGTGGAGTAAACCGATGCCCCAAACTGGAAATAAGATGTATAAATTCTAGCAGAAACTGAAATCCATAAAAAAAAAAAGATCAAACTATTGAACAAGGAAACTTTTGGCAACATCATCATTGACAAAATGAACCTACAACTTAAAATGGAAATCCTGCAACAACAAATCATTAATGAGGGCATCACTGAACAAAGGAAACAAGAATATATAAATCTTCAAAAAGTTGGGAGGAAAGGGTCTCTCAAGAAGAGAAACATTGGCATAAAAAATCCGACATTAACTGGCTAAAGTGTCAAGAAAGGAACTCATCTTTCTTTCATTGTTCGATGATACAACACAGAAGACACAATAGTGTATTGGCCCTAAAAAATAAAGAAGGAAAACTTATCCACTCTCATGAGGACATGGAAGATGAACTAAATTAGTACTTCAACACTCTCCTATCAGAGCCCAGGATTGCTCAAGAAATGGTTATTCAAGACATAACCAACAACATCTTGGGTATCCTCACTGAGGATCACAATAAAATGCTATTGAGGAAAGTTACAATGCAAGACGTGGAGGAAGTTGTTACGACTATGTCCAATGGTAAAGCGCGAGGTCTGAATGGATTTACCATAGACTTCTACAAATCCTGATGGCCTATGCTAAAAAATGAGGTTCATGCCTTGGTGGAGGAGTCAAGAATTCAAAAGTCTGTTTTAAAAGCTCTTAATGCCACCTTTCCAACCTTAATTCCCAAGGATGAAGGCGCTAACTCCCCAAACAAGTTTCGTCCTATGGTCCTCTGTAATGTCATATACAAGATCATATCAAAAGTCTTGGCCAACAAAATAAAAATCATCCTGCCTCTTTTGATTTCCCAACACCAAACTAGTTATGTGGAAGGAAGGCAAATCCTAGATAGCATCATCCTTTCCCATGAATTAATCCATTCTTTTAAAGTTTAGAGGAAGCCTAGAATGTTGATGCAATTGGACATGTCTAAAGCTTTCGATAAAATCAGTTGGGAATACATGAATGATGTCCTTATAGCTTTTGGTTTTCACAAGGATTGCATTAAATGGATTATGGTGATGGTCTCAGGGGCTTTTTTCTTGATTCTCCTAAAAGGCTCCCCGTCTCAACCCTTCATCCCATCTAGAGGCATTCGTTAAGGGGATCCTATTTCTCCCTTCATTTTTTTCATAATGACAGAGGGCCTTAGTAGATCCATCACAGCTGCCTCTTCTACCAATTCCCTATTTGGCCTCAATATTTATACCTTTGCCCCTCCCTCCACTCATCAGCAATTTGTTGATGATACCTTGTTAATGGGCCTCCCCACAATCAAAGAAGCCTTATCCTTCAAAGCCATCCTCTTAGGTTTCTCTACTACTTATGGCACCTCTATAAATGAAGAAAATTCCATTTTTTTTGTCTTTAACACCCCTCTAGCCATCTGAAGGAACATTGCTAGAATAATGTAATTTCAGAGATGCAACCTCCCATGAAAATACCTTGGAGTCCCTCTCACTAAAAAGCCTCTGGCTTGTTCAACTTAGGAATATCTTATCACCAAAATGGAAAAAAGACTTGCTAACTAGACATTCAGATCTCTCAATTTAATAGGTCGTTTGGTTCTAGTCAAGTCTGTGTTACAGGCCATACCCCAATATTTTTACTTTGCCCTTACAGCCCCCAAATCCATCTCCAACACTCTCAGAAACCTCTAGAGAAAATTCTTGTGGAGAGGCTCAGAAAAGAAGTAGAAGTGGGTGTTGGTGACTTGGGACAAATTGTGTACACCCAAAAAAGTAGGCTGTCTCGGTCTGAGGGGCCTTGAGCTCTTAAGGAAAACCTTGGGAGACAAAACGTTGTGGTGATGCATTGTAAACCCAAACTCCCCCTGGGGCATCATCTAGAAAGAAAAATATGTTCCTACCCACTCGCATGAAAATCTCATCGAGCTCAATGGGACCATTAAGGGATCTTCCATATGGAACCAGGCTTGGGATAATAGAGCAGTCATACGAAATCACAGTTTTTGGGAGGTGGGAAATGGGGGCAAAGCACTCTTTTGGGAAGATGCCTGGAAACAAAGGCCAGATCTTGTCAATGATCAAATTAGATAGATTCGGATAGGTATGAAAAATAAGGGCAAGAACAGGTCCAACTAATACTGGAAACCAAGTAATGGAAGTGACAACTAGAGGAAATGGTTAGACGAAAAATATTGGGAACCCCCACCTAACCTTCTGGAGTGGTAGGAGCTCTCGAGAAAACACCAGAAAAGAAAAATTCAAGTTGAAACCATTGAGGGCAAGATCAGATGGGGAAAGAATCCAACTGGGCACTTCAACTTAAAGGAATCTTACACCTACACTGCACTCCATGACCAACGTTAGACAAAGCGAAAATGGAAGACACAGTGGGAAAGGAAATACTAGCCAAAAATCACCCTTTTTTATGGCTCATCATGCACAAAAAACTTCTAACCTGGGACAACTTAAGGAAGAAAGGGCTCATTGGTCCCTCTAGATGCAATATTTGTGAGCGAAGGGAAGAAACAACTAACCATTTTCTCAGCGAGTGCCCCTTCGCGAACAAGCTGTGGAATTGGGTTTATTTAGTTTTCAAGGTTTCGAATATGGATATCTCCTCCATCCTCAATACCATGGAGAATTGGAGATTGTCCCTATCCCCTAATCCTTTGGTGAATAGAGCTTCGAACCTTATACCAGGTATAATTTGGCAGGTTGTGTGGAAGGAGAGGAAGGTAAGAATTTTCAGAGGAATCCACAATTAGGAAGAGGTTATTCTATCCATAGTCAAGAAAACTATCAGAGAAATGGTTGCTTCTTACACTCTTCAATTCCCCAATGACCCTCCCAGCAGTTTAGAACTGTGTATTCTTACCCTCCTGGATCTTCATCTCACCCAGTACTCCAAGCCCTCAAAACTTTCATTAAATCGGGGAAATACAGACCACTAGTCTCCCCTCGAGATAGGCACTCTCAAACTAAACTATGACGGGGTAGTGAAAGGTAACCTAGGTAGAGTAGGCTTTAGGGGTGTCCTCTAGAACTCGCATGGGGAAATATTATGGATCTATGCGAGAAATCTTGGCAACACCACCAACAACGGAGCGGAATTACAAGCCCTGGAACATGGGCTGGCCATTTCCAAACTCCACAACTTTAGACCCCTGATCATTGAAGAGAACTTGACGTTGGAAATTCAGGCTAGTCGTAAATTACAACAAAGCATGGAAGCTACCAGGGTGTAAGACAACTGGTGCCTAAACAGAATCCTCCAAGAATAAAAGTCTACATAAAGAGGGTGAGCAGGCTTCATTTCCAAGATGTCAAGCGCAATGGGAATAGCTTGGCTGACATACTAGCAAATGAAGGTACAGTGGGAAAATATCGTCTACGTTCGCTAGCCTAGATTATCTTGGAGAAAAATAGGCTAGGTCAATAATGTGAGACCATCAATGAAAAGGAAAATGAGAATCACTAGCACTAATTGCTTTGAGATCTCCAGTCTAAAAATTATGACAACAGTTGCTCGGCCAGAGGTAGTACTAAGGGAAATCTACCTCGTGCCGCAATCCCAATGACAACTGTGCCAAAGGAGCTATCAGAATATTTGTATCCCCTCTGGGGTGTCGTTCATCTTTCCTATCATCCTCTTTTCATACAACCTCCCTCACCTATCTCTGCTACCTCCCATAACCCACATTCATTCCCCGCCTCTGATATCCCCTCCCCTCGATGCTCTCGAGTCCCTATGTATACCTCCTCACACCTTCTCCTCCCTGTCACCTTGGTTGCTCTTGCCCCTTGCTTCTCCTGGTTCCCTTTCACTGTCAGCCTGTTGATCTCCTATCCCTCTTTCATGTCACCTAAGCATGGTTCAAGCCCGAATCCCAGTCATGGTCGAGGCTGTAGCCGTGGCACCTCCCATTGGAACAACCTGGGTTCATAGCCCATCGCGAGAGACAAGTCTTTTACTAGGAGAGTTTCCCTAAATTATTCCATAGTTGTTAACCCTAAAACACAGGAATAGATTTCTAACCTAGAAGCTCTGGCAAGGGTCCTTAGACAAGGGGTGTCCTTGGAAGAAGTTGTAGAGGAATTTGTGTGGATCCCTAACCCAAGTCTCACTAGGGCCAGGGATAATCTCTATACTCACACAATCAACCTCTCATGGCAGATGAAAACACTCATCAGTCTAGCAATGCAGGAGGAGGTTGAAATATCCAAGGCAGTGGAAGAGAAAATTGACAAGCTTATGGACAAGTTTGTCGTCTATGTGGAATCAGTCCACCATTGTCGTTTCATCACCAAAGATTCTTTGCATTACACTATGTTGAAGAAATGGGCTACCAAGGGGATCCTCTCACCAGTCAAAGGCTCCCCCAACATAAAAAAGGAGGAAGTTGGTGCTTCCTCCAGTCGTCCAATGGCCACAGTGACACAGGAAGGTAGCACTTAAGAGCTCCCCATCAGCCTGGATGATGACCCTACAGAAGGAAATCCTTAATGTCTGCGACATAATCCTTTTTTGAAATGTTACTCTCTCTGGCTCTCAGTCGTCGAAGAGCTCTTATCTGTAGGCATTGTATAGGCAATAAAGAATTTTGGGATAGTCGTATTATCTTCACTGTCACCCCTCGCTTTGAACACATGGGAGATAGTATCACCATGACTCTTCATAGTTTTATCACAAAACTCATAATTCTTTTTTTTTGCAAGCTTCAATGTAAATCCATTCCATCGGAATCCAGGAAGGCTTGTGTTGTTAGCTCTTGTGTTGGAGAGTTTTTCTCGCACAATCGAGCCTTTTGTAAATACAATTTTCATTCAGTAATATATTCTATCTTATTCACACACAAAAAAAAAATCTGCACATAGGAAGGCTAGATATCTTCATGAAATGTTGTGTAGCCCTAATTTCCGGACATTTATGTATACTTGTTGTTCCTCTAGATCTTCTTCGAAGCTATTTTCTAAAAAAGCTTCGTTTTCTTTCAGCCATATAAGATTTGGTTCCTGCTCCACATACAATGGAGCATCTAAATATAGTGGCAAGTTTACTAGCATACTATCAACTACTTCTCTGATACCTCTTTTTGTGGTTTCTTTTGAGGCAACTCTCTTAGGTTCCATGATAATAGTGACAACTGGAGAGAAATGCTCAACAACTTTTGTAGTTGCAGGATGGAAAAGGCACTCATGGCAAGGATAAATTAGCTTTTGTAAATCCACTTTCAAAGAAAGATCAGGCAGCAAACTAGTGCACTAATGAGAGAGATTTTTCAATTTTCATGAGCAAGGGAGGGAGGTTGGCTGAGGGAATTGCGCATTCTGTAGTATTAGTAGCCAGTGATGCATTTTGAGGCTTGAGACTATGCAATGCGACTGTCAGCCTAGGTAGTGGCAGGAAAAGGTTGTGCATTACGCAGTCTTAGTGGCCAAGGTGGCGGGATTGAGCCATGGGACTACGCAATGTGCATTTGGTCTAGCATGTACTATGCATTTCGTAGTCTCGGAGGCCAAGCTCTCAACTTCAGCCTTGGACTTGTGCAATTCCCAGCTAGGCAAGGCAATGCATGGCCAATTGAAGTGCATATCTGCCTTGTGAGGGTGTAGGAAACAAGCATATCTAAGTGATAATGCAAGTTAAAGTATGTATATGACTAAGTATGGATAGATCAATGTGAATCTACTGTAGAAACTAAAAAATGGAAGGAAAAACAAATATGCAAGGAGAGTCACCGAAACGACGATCAATAGTGTGAAAAAACAAGAAAATTGATGCAACACTTCTGAAAGGCAAACAAAAAATTGAATCAACGCTTCTACAAGCTAATATAAACTAAAACACCAGCAACCATGAAGAGAAACAAGAAAAAAATCACTCACATAAGAAAAACAACAAAAAGCGACAGAAAACATGACAAAAGAAAAACTCACCCAGAAAAGCAATGGAAACTCCACCAAAGGCTCCTTGATCTCCTTAGGAATGCTAGAGATCCAATATCTAAAGTAAAAATGAGTTCTAGAGGCATCAATTTAATAGATTTTGGCAGTTTGGGGTTTATGAAGCGCATGCCTAAAATCAAGGAAAAAGTGACACTTGGCGAAAATTTCTAAAAATAGGGACTCTTCCACCTTTAGGAAATTGATGATGAATCCCTATTTTCTAGGGATTTCTTTTTCTCTTTTTGATTTTTTTTCTTTTTTTCTTTCTTAGGAAACTTTCCATGCACACTACTAAGGAAGATTGCATAATTTTGGTGAACTAGGAAACTTTCCTACTTAGTGCATTACGCAGTTTCTACGCACAAGGGATGGATTGTGCATTTTATGAGCTTAATTATGGGCTTCCATCCATGACTATGCAATTCTCAAGCTCAAGGTCGATCTTCCATTGTAGATTGCACAGTTTCCATCAACAAGGCTCACTTTCCTTCGAAGATTGTGTAGTTTCTGGAGGCAAGCACAAGACTACTCCAAGGTTAATTGGGAATATTAGCTTGTGACTAAAAAATATTAGATAAGTATGAAAACAAGCAAACATAAGCACAAATGGAAAGAATAAGTCTTTCTCAAATCATGAATACTTGACGATAGTCAAAGATGAGCTCATGTAAATAGAAGGGAAGGCTCCAAAATCAAAGCATAAGCAAAATTTTGGAGGGTGGTTGTAACAGCTACAACACTTGGATACACACTTGTAGAACTACAGCTCTTTGTATGGGTCTTGTATCATGTAAAAAAGGTCTAACCCTTCAGTAAGTATTGTTCAGTTCATTCATTACCGTAGCTTCTTCACTTAGATTGTGTTAAAGATATAGTCCCTACCATTCTCTTCATAGGCGACACACTTAACCAAGCCAAGTCAAACTAAGTTGTTTTTATTGGGGATGAGGAGTATATAGATAGACAAGTGAAAACAATGGTCAAAGTCTTATTTTTCATCTCTGGTATTTCTCTGCTACCAACAAGCTTGAACAGTACCCCAGCAGAGTCACTTTAGGAACACAAGCATTGCTCTGCTGCTAGTGAGCCTGGACACTACCCCAGCAAAGTTTCTTGCTTCACCTCTCTGTGTAGGAAGCCTTTATCTTCTTTCGCCTTTATTTTATTTTTTTCATTTTTTCATTTTGTTCAAAGAACTTTGCATAGTCACTTATTTATTTAGTGAGGTGGAAGAGGGTTCTCGACTTATTGAGACAAAAAGAGGTTGTCCCTTCGGAGAAGGATATTTATATACCTTTGACACACTTAAAAAGGTTTTCCTCCCCTCCTTACTCTACTCTACTTAGCTGACAAGGATTAATGGAAAATAAAAGATTGATTAGAGTAGGTGGTGCTAGTTATAGGTTCAAGCATCGTGATATCACTATGGTTTTTTTTTTAAAGAACGTATTTCCCATCAAAGTATCGTTGACTAAAAGATGCAAGATTCACGCAAAGAGGGGGAATAAACAACTAACCAAACATGGATAGTATTACAACTTCCTCATGAAATTCACCACACTTTGGAGGCTTGAGACTGTGCAGTGCGACTGTCAGCCTAGGTAGTGGCAGGAAAAGGTTGTGCATTGCGCAGTTTTAGTGGCCAAGGTGGCAGGATTGAGCCATGGGACTACACAATGTGCATTTGGGCTAGCATGTACTATGCATTTCGTAATCTTGGAGTCCAAGCTCTCAACTTCAGCCTTGGACTTGTGCAATTCCCAGCTAGGCAAGGCAATGCATGGCCAATTGAAGTGCATATTTGCCTAGTGAGGGTGTAGGAAACAAGCATATCTACGTGATAATGAAAGTTAAAGTATGTATATGACTAAGTATGGATAGATCAATGTGAATCTAGTGTAGAAACTAAAAAATGGAAGGAAAAACAAATATGCAAGGAGAGTCACCGAAACGACGATTAATAGTGTGAAAAAACAAGAAAACTGATGCAACACTTCTGAAAGGCAAACAAAAAATTGAATCAATGCTTCTACAAGCTAATATAAACTAAAACACCAGCAACCATGAAGAGAAACAAGAAAAAAATCACTCACATAAGAAAAACAACAAAAAGCGACAAAAAACATGACAAAAGATGACAAAAGAAAAACCAATGCAAACTCCACCGAAGGCTCCTTGATCTCCTTAGGAATGCTAGAGATCCAATATCAAAAGTACAAATGAGTTCTAGAGGCATCAATTTAATAGATTTTGGCAGATTGGGGTTTATGACGCGCATGCCTAAAATAAAGGAAAAAGTGACACTTGGCGGAAATTTCTAAAAACAGGGACTCTTCCACCTTTGGGAAACTGATGATGAATCCCTATTTTCTAGGGATTTCTTTTTCTCTTTCTGATTTTTTTTGTTTTTTTCTTTCTCAGGAAACTTTCCATGCACACTACTAAGGAAGATTGCATAATTTTGGTGAACTAGGAAACTTTCCTACTTATTGCATTATGCAATTTCTACACAGAAGGGATGGATTGTGCATTTTATGAGCTTAATTATGGGCTTCCATCCATGACTATGCAATTCTCAAGCTCAAGGTTGATCTTCCATTCTAGATTGCACAGTTTCCATCAACAAGGCTCACTTTCCCTCCAAGATTGTGTAGTTTCTAGAGGCAAGCACAAGACTACTCCAAGGTTAATTGGGAAGATTAGCTTGTGACTAAAAAAGATCAGATAAGTATGAAAAAAAGCAAACATAAGCACAAATGGAAAGAATAAGTCTTGCTCAAATCATGAATACTTGATGATAGTCAAAGATGAGCTCATGTAAATAGAAGGGAAGGCTCCAAAATCAAAGCATAAGCAAAATTTTGGAGGGTGGTTGTAGCAGCTACAACACTTGGATACACACTTGTAGAACTACTGCTCTTTGTATGGGTCTTGTATCATGTAAAAAAGGTCTAACCCTTTAGTAAGTATTGTTTAGTTCATTCATTACCGTAGCTTCTTCACTTATATTGTGTTAAAGATATAGTCCCTACCATTCTCTTGATCGGCGACACACTTAACCAAGCCAAGTCAAACTAAGTTGTTTTTATTGGGGATGAGGAGTATATAGCTAGACAAGTGAAAAAATTGGTCAAAGTCTTATCTTTCATATCTGGTATTTCTCTGCTACCAACAAGCCTGAACAGTACTCTAGCAGAGCCACTTTAGGAACACAAGCATTGCTCTGCTGCTAGTGAGCCTGGGCACTACCCCAACAAAGTTTCTTGCTTCACCTCTCTGTGTAGGAAGCCTTTATCTTCTTTCGCCTTTATTTTATTTTTTTCATTTTTTCATTTTGTTCAAAGAACTTTGCATAGTCACTTATTTATTTAGTGAGGTGGAAGAGGGTTCTCGACTTATTGAGAGAAAGAGAGGTTGTCCCTTCGGAGAAGGATATTTATATACCTCTAACACACTTGTAAACGTTTTCCTCCCCTCCTTACTCTACTCTACTTAGCTGACAAGGATTAATTGAAAATAAAAGATTGATTAGAGTAGGTGGTGCTAGTTATAGGTTCAAGCATCGTGATATCCCTATGGTTTTTTTTTTAAGAACGTATTTCCCATCAAAGTAATGTCGACTAAAAGATGCAAGATTCACGCAAAGAGGGGGAATAAACAGCTAACCAAACATTGATAGTAGCACAACTTCATCATGAAATTCACCACACTTTCTTAAGAAAGCAAACACTGCCTCATGCGAAATCTATTCTACAATTAAACAGAAATGAAAAGAAAAGAGTGGAGTGGAATGTAAATTAAAACAAAACAAAATAGGGAAGAAAAAAAAACAAATGAAAACAAACAACTACTCCTACTCTTAACCTAACAGAGAATAGGCCATACTTACGCAAAAATGAAAATTCTAGTGTAACCATGGATTCATCGACTGACCTATAGGAGCGAGGGACTTCATGTCAAGAAAGATATTCATTAATAACAACAAACAAAAAAGATAAGTAAATATACATGAAAATGTTCAAAGCTTGAAGATGCATGAAACAAAGTAAGAAAGAAAAGTGCATGTGAAGCATTCTGTGGATGCACTATGGTGTTCAGACACACTACGACTCAAAGATATACTAGAACAAACTTTCAAACTGGGAAAACTGGGAAAACATGAAGAAAGAAGAAAACTTGCATTTTTCAATAGTGATCTCCAGGTGACTCGTCCAATGACGAAGCGATAGGATTCTGAAATACAGATGTGTTACACAGTATTTTGTTGCACCTCCTACACTTCCCTCTGACATACCCCGAAGTGCCCAAAACATGACCATTATGTAGTGTACTCATTGATATATGCAGCTCAGATCCTTCCTAAGACATTCATTGGAAAATTCCTTGATCTTTCCCTAAAAGAAATAGCTTTAAAACACTAATTTGAGAAGCATTGCCCTTATGAGACTAAAAACAATGATGATCACCTCTTTCACTGCACTTGACCCATGATGGCATCACTCTGTTCACTTTTATACTTGCGAAAATCCCAAAAAGGCAATTTTCCCAAAGAGGATGAGAAGGTTCATGACCTAGAAGCTTCCAGAGCGATAAGATGGAGGTTGTTTGGCATAGATGAGGTCGAATTCTCCCAACTTGGCCTCTTGGTATTATCCCTATGAGTTACCTCCTTGAGATGAGTGCCTAATCCTATCTTTGGAGAGGTCCTAACTCCCTTTCCCAACCTATTTATTCATCCTCTCCCATTCCCAAATGGTTGGTCTATGTCTATTTGCACCTTTATGCTAAGATTGTGCCTATATGTTACTCATTTGGCTTGGAGAAGAAGTTCTTGGAGAACTTAGCTTGGACTTGGAATATATTCATTCAAGGAGAGAATATCAACATCAAGGCTTGGTTGTATGCTTCCCTTTATTTTCTATTAATATACAACTCCTGGTTCATTATCCCTAAATTTGTATGTTCATGTATCATTTAGCTTAACATTCCTTGATTAGTTAAGTAGGTTTGTTTTGAATATGCTATTAGTATTTGAATGCCATGTTGTGTCTTGATCTCTTGTGCAGGTGCATAAACACTGAGAGCAGCAGGAACGAGCTCGTGACACAAGTGATTCAAGGTCTTCAACAAAGGAGATCGAAAGCATCAGAACGAGGTAGGCCATCATCTTCATGTCTCTTTTCAATTGAAACTTAGGAAAGTGTCTAGTAGATTGTCACTTCGATTGCTAGACCCACTCATTGGCTAGAGGGATCGTCTCTGTCCAAAAAGAGGATTTACCTAGACAGTGAGATGGAGGATGCAAAAATTTTGAAACATAATGATTTTCAATTTGTGTGGCAGCGTGATGAGGAGCCTCAGAAGATACGTCATTATTCTGATCGAAATTGGAACTAGCCTCAAGGCTACGAGAACTTGACATAACCATCAGATGGGGATGAAGTTCCTCGACAACTTTGGAAAGTTCAAAATCATCATAAAATAAATCATCAAAGACCGATGACTTAGAAAAATCAACAACGGAAAAATCAGAGTTGTGACCAGATGAAGGGGTGAAAATATCATGACAGCCATGATTAGAAAGTTCAAGATCATAAATAGAGGCATCCTCATGATATGACAAATCATAAAGAGGGGAAGACTGGAAATAAGAAATTTCAGCCTCTATTTCTTCAGAATGATGAGATGGTGGATTGGGAAAATCAGGAAGAGAATGTTTTTCCTCTCCGCATTCGACTGAAAACTGGAGGTCCCATGAGTTCTGAGAGTGATAGGAAGTAATAATATCATCAAAAGGGAATTCTTCCCGAGATTCAACAGGAATGAAAAATTTGCAGAAAATGTTGGGATAATGAGGGAGAGGTCCAGAAGGAAGATAAACATCCTTCATTACAAATTCTTGTTCAGATGTGAACTCCCACACATAGTCATTCTAAATGATATCGCAAGTTTGTTGCTCAACACCAACTCCATCCAGAACTTGATCCTTATGAAAATCAAGAGAAATATTCAAAACGGGTGAACACAACAACTCACAATCCGGAGGACCAAAGGAACCAAAGGTTGCAGGATGAGGAGATTACACTTCATCGCAAACACCAGGTTTACAGTCCGAACTTGT
>APFE030590478.1:5000-10821 GCA_000404065.3 Pinus taeda
CATGATGCAAAGGCAAAGGAAGGAAATAAATGCAAATCAAGAGGCTCGCTACACAATACAAGAGCATATCCGAACAAGAGGAGGGATCAGGCAGCCCCGCACCCCACGCACCCAACCATCTGGGACCACAACAACAAAGGCTCAATGGAGCACCGAGTAAACTTTCACCATTCTTATCGTTGGGATGGGCAAGAGGGATGGGGATGAGCATGGCCCACACTACCGCTCATGCGCTACCGAGTGGGGATGGAGAGAAAATGGAAATCGGCCCCCCTACAAACGACCCAAGGCCATCGTTCAGGCGAACCCGAAAGCACAACTCTATTGCCAACCCACCTTTCACACGGAAAGAAAACCTGTCGCTGGTATCATCTGGAGGGGCACGAGGGGACCAAGACGAGCCAGGGAACAACCCATACAGCCCCAAGAACTTAGAGAGCAGAAGGGGAGTTGTTCACCTATGCCTCCCGGGACGAGCAAGGCCAACATTACCGCCTCATGCGCTACCGAGTGGGGATGGAGAGAAGGTGAAAATCGGCCACCCTACAAACGACCCAAGGCCATCGTTCAGGCGAACCCGAAAACACAACTCGATTGCCAACCCACCTTTCACACGGAAAGAAAACCTGTCGCTTGTATCATCTGGAGGGGCACGAGGGGACCAAGATGAGCCAGGGATCCACACCACAACAACCCATACAGCTCCAAGAACTTGGAGAGCACAAGGGGAGTTGTTCACGTATGCCTCCCGGGACGAGCATGGCCAACATTACCGCTCATGCGCTACCGAGTGGGGATGGAGAGAAGGTGAAAATCGGCCACCCTACAAACGACCCAAGGCCCTCGTTCAGGCGAACCCGAAAACACAACTCGATTGCCAACCCACCTTTCACACGGAAAGAAAACCTGTCGCTTGTATCATCTGGAGGGGCACGAGGGGACCAAGACGAGCCATGGAGCCACACCACAACAACCCATACAGCTCCAAGAACTTGGAGAGCAGAAGGGGAGTTGTTCACGTATGCCTCCCGGGACGAGCATGGCCAACATTACCTCTCATGCGCTACCGAGTGGGGATGGAGAGAAGATGAAAATCGGCCACCCTAAAAACGACCCAAGGCCGTCGTTCAGGCGAACACGAAAACACAACTCGATTGCCAACCCACCTTTCACGCGGAAAGAAAACCTGTCGCTGGTATCACCTGGAGGGGCACAAGGGGGACCAATACGAGCAAGGGAGCCACACCACAACAACCCATACAGCGTGGAGAGCAGAAGGGGAGTTGCTCGCATATGCCTCCCAGGACAAGCATGGCCAACATTACCGCTCATGCGCTACCGAGTGGGGATGGAGAGAAGATGAAAATCGGCCACCCTAAAAATGACCCAAGGCCATCATTCAGGCAAACACGAAAACACAACTCGATTTCCAACCCACCTTTCACACGGAAAGAAAACCTGTCACTGGTATCATCTAGAGGGGCACAAAGGGACCAATACAAGCCAGGGAGCCACACCACAACAACCCATAAAACTTGGAGAGCAGAAGGGGAGTTGTTCACATATGCCTCCCGGGACGAGCATGGCCAACATTACCTCTCATGCGCTACTGAGTGGGGATGGAGAGAAGATGAGAATCGGCCACCCTACAAACGACCCAAGGCCATCGTTTAGGCGAACCCGAAAACAACTTGATTTCCAACCCACCTTTCACGCGGAAAGAAAACCTGCCGCTGGTATCATATGGGGGGGCACAAGGGGACCAGGACGAGCCTGGGAGCCACACCACAACAACCCATACAGCTCCAAGAACTTCGAGAGCAGAAGGGGGATTGTTCACATATGCCTCCCAGGACGAGCATGGCCAACATTACCGCTCATGCGCTACTGAGTGGGGATGGAGAGAAGATGAAAACACAACTCGATTGCCAACCCACCTTTCATATGGAAAGAAAACCTGTCATTGGTATCATCTGGAGGGGCACGAGGGGACGGAGATGAGCCCGGGAGCCACACCACAACAACCCATACTGCTCCAAGAACTTGGAGAGCAGAAGGGGAATTGTTCAAATATGCCTCCCGAGATGAGCATGGCCAACATTACCACTCATGTGCTACCGAGTGGGGATGGAGAGAAGATGAAAATCGGCCACCCTACAAACGAACCAAGGCCATCATTCAGGCAAACCCAAAAACGCAACTCGATTGCCAACCCACCTTTCACATGAAAAGAAAACTTGTCGCTGGTGTTAGCACTTGAAATTTCACCTATGCTGAGATAGACAAATCTCAAGGCTACATCAAACCATCAGCCTCGTAGCTAGCCCTACGAGGTAGGAGAAGGCTCTCTCCGGTCAAACTCGGTGGATTTTTCAATAGGATTAGTTGACCAATTAGAAACACTGATATTAGGCTATTAAACTGATAAGGAGGGTTGATTTAAAATTTTTGAGGTTTTTGGTGGCAATTGGAGGGAGTGCAAGTCAGGGTGCGGGGATTGAGCTCAGGTTTTGCAGGTGGGTCTTTGGGGCAAGGTAGGAGTTTTTGCTGATGCCTTTAGCTGATATGAATGATCAAGGAAGAAAAAAGAGAAGCTAAGGAGGGCAAACAATGACTTTGAATCCTCTCTAGGCAGTGGAAAACATAAACATTAAACAAATTTGAAAGCTGAGCATGGCAAGCATGAATTCAAACTTTATCACTTCATTTGTTTAATAAGCTGCGATAAAGAAATAGATGGAACACATAAACACACTTACAATTACAATAATAGAACACACCATCAACACAAGAGTCCACAAGAATCCCAATGATGTCTGCAAAACCCTGGTCTTCCTTTTCCTCAAATTGCAGAGATACAAGTAAAATATACAATAGGAGCTTCTCCCTCAAGAGTCCAACCATGAAAATGAGTAAGAGAAGGCATAATATAGAAGATTTAACTCCTTTCCCCACCTCTAGGGGTCGAGCTCAGCTTCCTAGGAGCTGTTTTAACTAATTCCAAACTAAGCACTAGATAATAGGCAGTCAAAACAACTTGCCTCTAAAACTTAGGAAACCTATCCATGCATTAAATATTTACCATTTACATCAAGGAAACTTCTAGAAGTGTTCAAGGAGAGTAAAATTATCTAAGTTCCATGAAAATTACACAAAAATCCATCATTTACATGCCTCAAAAGTCAACCAAGGTGAAAACAGTGTTTTGCTTGCCGAATTGGTCAAAACAGGCAAATTTCCTTGACAGGTCGCGCACATCACTCTGACTGGTCGCGCACATTCACAACTCTGTTTGAGGGCCTTTCCGGTGTCTAAATCAGGTGAAAGATAGCTCGTTGGAAAGGTGTGCGAGTCTACTTTCCAACCCCACTAGAATTTTTGAATTTGGAGATTATTGGACCCCTCAAAAGTCATTTCTCCCAAGACAGCTTTCTGCAACTCAAAATAGGGGCAGAAAGTCAAAATTTGCATGCATTTTGAGCTTTTGGAAGCCCAAATCTCCATAAAATCTGAAACCCATCCATAGGAAAGTGTATTTTTGCATGAAAATTCCAAAAATGCAAAGTTTTCCCCATTTTGAGTTTCCCCCATGTATGGTGGCGCGCAGGGTGAGACCAGTCAAATGGCCAAAACCTGTAAAATTTCCAAAAATACCAAAAATACCTCAAAACTCTCAAAATTTCTTGGGTTTGCTGCTAGGACGAAGCTAAGGAGTATCATGGTGAGTGAGAGAGGCCTTAGCTAAGATACGGAGCAGGTTGGTCTTCTTCCTCCCTTTGAGAGCCTCGGTCAACCTCCTTTGAAGAATCTTCATCCTTGCCTTACAAACATGCATCCTTGCCCAATAATGATTCTTCATGTTCTTTAGCAACTTCTTTTCTTGGTTGGCCTTTGCCAACAACCTCTCTAAGTGTGTATTCACCTGGATAAGCATGGATTCCCTCTCCTTGGGCAGTAATTCACCGGGCCTCCTATGGTTGATGACTCGATCACTTCAAATCCTCCACATCTCATCCAACTCTTTCTCATCCTCAAGTTGTTTGTTGCGCTGCTCAAGATAGTTTATTGTCCATTGGGCCATGTTGAGCTTCTGCTGTAACAAGAGGTTTTCCGCCTCTCTCTATCGAATGATCTCATGCAAATCTGAAGTGGGGGAGTGAGCATCAAGATCAATGATGTCAACCTGTGTGTCACCGACTCTCTCCTTCTCTACCATGGGCTGTTTGCCCTCCCGTACTGCTGTCGGAAACAAGGCCCTTTCCACCTGGTGTGGAGATAACACTCATGGTGCTGATGAAGAAGGCGAGACCCCTTCCACCTAGTGTGGAGAAAGTACTCGCCGAGCTGCTGCAAATAATGCCTTTGGGAAGGGAAAGGGGTAGGGCTTATTTCCTTGCAACTATAAAAGGGAAATTGACATGGAAACATAGGGAAAATGAAATAGGAAACATAGGGAAAATGAGAACAAGGGGAAACAATGAAACAACAATAAAACCCTAGCACCTTTTACAAATTTATAAACAGCCATATGGAGTGTTTCTTCTTGCACAATTTGATCATTACAAGAACATTCATGATGTTTCCCAACTAATCCAGCAGCTATTCACAAGTTTGAAGGGCCTACCTCAAGCAATTTGATGAAGTAAAGGAGCTTGAGCAATTCTAAAATGAGCTGGGGGAAGACAGCTTGACATGTCACGCCCTTTTGAAGGAGGCTTTTGGAGGCCTTCCCAGTGTCAGAATCGGGTGTAGGATAGCTTGTTGGAAATTTATTTGAGTCTACTTTCCAAACCAACTGGAAATTTTCAATTTGGAGTTGATTTGACCTGTCAAAAATCAAATCTCCCAAGACTAGTCAAAAAGTGCCAAATGAGGCTGCCTCAAGGAAGAGTGCTTTGCAGTCAACGTTTGAATGCCTTCCGCAACCCAAAATTTAGCTCATGATATCTCATCAGAAAGCTCTGTGTGTCTAGTTATCATTTGAACTATCAAGAAAATCATTTGGCCAACCAAGCTAGGAGAAAACGTGATTTTACCAAGGTCACTTCAGAGGTGTCTTTGATTCTCCTGAGGCAACGGTATTCTTGACATTTCTCTCAAACCATGACACCTGTAAAAAAAGTGAAGGAGGATTTTCTTCTTGGGAATTTTTTGGAAAAAAACCTCTCTCAGTTGTCCCAAATTCATCTTTTATTGCTCTGGAACATCACTTGAGTGCGACTTGTCCCGATGTGTGAAACAAGAAATGTTGTCGAAATGGAGCGAAATGAAGGGGATAGGGGGCTTCTAAATTCTTGGGAAAATTTTGGGGAGTAGGGAGAGATGTTAGGAAGTAGGGGAAAGTGGAATCTCAGAGATTGAGTGAGGGTAAAGGGTCGAAAAGGGCAAAACCCAGGCCCAACCTAGAAAATTGCCAGGTTGTAGCTAGAAACTAGGGTTTGTGGAAAAATGAGGAATTTGGCAGATCAGAGTGTTGGGAAATGCTTGATAAGGTACATTAAGGATAGGGGAAGGTGTATGAACATCAGGAAACAAGTTTTTCTGATGATTTGACCGTCCAAGAGAAATTGGCTTCAAAACCCTAGGAGAGGGAAATGAACTTGCCAAGGCACAACTGAAGCATGAACAAGGTGTAAAATGACTCATTAGACACTGACTTGATAATTAAAACCCTATGAATGATGATAGACTCAGCTGAATAGTGACATAGATTGGCATTTGGGCAACTTTAGAAGGAGTTAAAGCAAACCCTAGACCTAATGCCTAGTGACCAAATTTTGCTTGAAAACTCACTGAAATGACAAAATTTTACCTTGACACT
>APFE030590482.1:3225-23203 GCA_000404065.3 Pinus taeda
AATTTATAGTTTTTCAATAAAAGATAAAGATAGAAAGATCTAACAACTCTTCAACAAAAGTAACAAAAATGGGCAAATTTGGAAATAGTACAAAAACATTATGTGCTTAGGAGCAAGTTTGTCCAATAGTTTGTTGTTGTATATTGAAGATATTGATCAAATTGTTGAGTTCGGGTGGACACATCGGGTAATAATATCATGTCGAGTAGGGTACCTTCGAGACAGCTCGGGATAAGATTATATTATAGTAAATTGTGGTTGATTGATTCAATGATGTTGTTGCCAATATTTTGTGTCTCATATACAGTTTCTTTGGCCTGCTTCATCAGGATTTCCCATTCTCTAAATCTAATAATTTTCTGAGCCTCTTTAATTTTATGTAGATTAGAAGATATACCTTCTTCGCTTTCTTGCGAAGTTAGGAAACCTGAGAAATTTTCATCCATTTCTTAAAAATAATTCTTCATGTCTAATAACTAATCAACCAGAGAATCAACAGTCTTGCATTGGTCTTGAATTATTGCCAATTTATGGAAAAAGGTTGTTTGTTGTTGTGCAAGAAGGGAATTTAACTCTTTGGCCCCCCTCTTGAACTTTGTTAATTCGGGATTAATATGTAGTTTTTCAATCCTTTTTTTCATTTCTTAAATCTATTCATCTCTAGCATGCACATTTGTATCATACATGACCTTGAGGGAATCAAAGTTTTGTTGAAGTTCTGTTACCTATGCCTGCTAGTGCTCAGTGATATTTTGCTTTTCAACTTCAATATTTTTCTCTAGTAGGACATTTTTTTCCTCTTTCTCTTTTAGTGGTTGGTGACCTTCTACAACCTTATCAATTGTGGCTTAAGCATAGGCACTAGTGAACTTAGTGAGTCTGCCCAATTCCTCTATTGGCTTTTTTGTAGAACCTTTCCATAAAACTTCAAAGGGGGATACATTACTAGATACTAATGCTTGTGATTGATCAATTTTTTCTTTCTTCCCTTTTCACTACAGCCTTTTGTTGAGGACTGTATAAAATATCTAATGGAGCAATCTCCTCAATATTTAAAATGATTTTAGAGGAAGGAAATGTAGGGATAACCTCAACATCCTTTTCAACAAGAGATTTTCCAGTAATCTTCTTTGCTTTGGAACTTTGTTCAGGATTTTTTGGAGTATCCTGAACATTCATCTATTGTGAAATTTAAGTAGTTTGAGGCTCACTTTTCTTGGAATTTAGAGTTTAGCTAAACTCTTTACAAATCTCATCCAATCTAGGATCAATCACAAACCCTGTTTACTGAGAAGAAGAATAATCCACTACTCCTTAGGTTTTGTAGGATCAAATGACTGTGAAGAACGAGTAAATTGAACATAATCACTTACAAATTTCTCTTGAGGTACTTGGAATAAATCCATAGGGAGCTAGTTACCCTGGAGGCTCTCTATTGTGAAAATTGGTTCTTTTCCTCAGGGGTCAATTGCCTCTCTACTTTTTTTAACACCAGGGAATAAGAAGAATACTACTCAAACAAATAATCCAATCTGTCAAGCTCATGAATGAATTGTCTTATATTTTGTGAAGCCGTGAAATTCTTAACCACGGAACTAGGGTCATACTATATATTAGGGAACACCAAAGAGAATATACCAAATTTATAAATATATAAAGGAAGACCAAATAGAATTATAATTTGTAATACCTTTCCTTCTTTGCATGCTTATAATTGGCCAAAGAGAATATACCAAATTTTGTTGGAAAGGTAGGTGACATCCACTTACTTGAGTCTTTCAAAGCTTTAGAAATACCATGTCCAAAAGCTTGATAGGCTAGATCTTTGCTTAGAAGTTTTTCAGGAATGTATAATGGAAAAACATGAGGGTTTTCTAAACTTCCCTAAATTCTCATATATGTAAAATATTCCTCACCAAACCAATTTCCAACTCACCGAAGATCATCTTCAACCTTCGAAGACATCTAAGGTGATTTAGTACCAAAAATAACTTGATAAATTGGCAACATAACTTTGTGGTAGATTTGACAGAAACGTTGTTGATACTTTCACTCCCATAAGATATCATGATAAACATTAATGGGCATTGGATCTTGGAGAGTCCATTTCTAGCCCATAGAAGAAAAATCCATTTAAGAACATAGATGATCCATAATGTAGGCAGACATATAGAAAGGAGGGATTTTACTTTCAGACATGTTGCATCCATTCCTAAAGCATAAAATATGAGCAACTATATTATTAGAAATCATAGTAGCCTAATAAAATATAAATCCCTTTGAGGCTCCATCTATAAGAGTTACTCAATCATCAGGAAATTTTGACACAGTAATTTGTGCATGTAGCCTACACATCATAGCGAAAATCTGGGATTAGGGACTGGCAAGAGAGTCAATGACGTACTTACCACTTTCTTCCACTTTATTTTTATTTAAATATTTTCTCCATTATATAATTTTATCTCATGGATGTCCATGCTCCTTTATAAATGCTTCAATATATTTGTTATTATATTTTCATTTTGGATTGGGCAAGTGGTACATGCTCTGTAAATCCTTGCTTGTAAAGGACCCAATGACTGTGCCCTTGTTGGTATAAAGTTTCCTATCAAAAATACTCAAATTATCCAACACCCACATAATCATATCAGTATAAGGTAGAAGTCATGGCTTGGCTGCTATTCTATGTAGAAAATAATTGGTGGCATCATTGAAAGTAGTTTTCGAAATCAGGGTGCTATCATCAACAGTTAACATCCTCTGAGTAATTATGGGCTTTTCATCTTTGGAACACCTATAAATTAATTCCCATGAGGTGTGCCCTACATATCTAGTGCACACTGTATCATAGAATCATAGAATAGTTTTGATCGAGGAATATTTTCATGAATATCTTCTATAAAAGGACCAAAAGATTGATGTTGTGATGAAGCCTTTTTCTTGGTTTTTCCTCCTTTGGACATTTCTTCATGATGTTAGGAATCAGAGCTTTCCTATAATGAAGACACATGAGATTAGAGGAAAACTTACTTGGAAAAAATTCAACACTAATATACAATACACTTTGCAACAATAAATCCCTTTTTGTGAACAAACCTTATGATATCGAAGTGAATTGAATGAAAAAAATTATGTTTTCTAGACCATTAAAACCCATTAAAAATACACTAAGTACATAAGCGGGAAGCCATGTGACAATCCATGTAAAATTATCAGAGGTGTGATTTTGGAGAGTGATTAAAATAAATTTATGATGTGTCAACCTTCCGAAATGAAAATCTTCTGATCATATAACTGTAACACATCTATGTAGGAAACTTTTATTTATAGAAAAAGAAAATGTAATGCCCAAATCAATACATATTTATGCAAAAATAAATACTATTATGATTAACATAGTTCGAATGATATGCATACACCATTAAACATGTTTTATTATCATATGCAAATGACTGTTAAATGATGGGACCTTAAGTTCTTGACTTAATTATATAAAATATGATGAGATATGATTTGTAAACAACATTGAATTGCAACCTTAATCGTGTTTGAGAGTTAAAATACATTTGGGTATGTGGCTGGCCCAGGCACCTCATGGTGCAGGCCCTAGCCTCAATTCCCGCCATGGTATACATGCATATTTACTCTCTCTTGCCCTGGTCTTGGTGGCTGACTACAAGTTGCCCAGCTGTCCATCTCCTAACTATAATACTCGGGATTAAACTCCTCCATCAATGTTTCTCCCTGGCTAGTGGGATCTAGCATACCACAAATAGTCTAGCAACCTTTTCTCGGCAGTGTAGTTTCATTTGGTCATTGTTTAGCTTCGAGGGTTTATGGCTCTACTCTGTTCTTGGTCATTCGCTCTCACTTGTAGATCTAGTTCACTGAGTTATTCATTCCTCATTCCAACACTTGGAAAAAACGCTGACGATTCCGCAAATGATTCATCACCCTAGAACACTGTTGATAGAGACAAGTTTGCAGGCATTCTTTTCACATGTAAGGTTTAAGGTTTTTGTTTACCATTTTGCTTGGTTTAGCACAGTTAGGTTCATTCTTGCACATTTTGATTCTTCCACTTAATATGATGGACTCCCTTATGTTTTGGTGTAAGGTGAGGTTTTCCGGTATAGAAGCTTGGATGGGATCTATGGTGAAAGCTCCTCTTTCGGCTTCAAATTTCATGACCACTCCCAGGTACTCTGACTTTCTTCATATCTTTCTTAGGTGAGGGTTTTATGACTAGGCAGTTAATTCTATAAGATTGTGTTTAGATTTTGTAATGGGAGCTTCGAGCTCCTAGAGTTGAGGTTCCATAGATTAGTTTATTTTTGTTTACTCAGAATTCATGTATAAGGCTTAAGATAGCTCAATGGCATCAGCAGAATATGGGAGCTTTTGGAACTTTGCCCAGGTTGACTGCCGATTTTAGTGATTTATACTTATATTCTAGACATTAACTTGTATGAATGGTACTGTTATTGATGGGGTATTATTTTTTATGGTGAGGGTTTATACATTTCGAAATGCAAGATCAGATCGTCTTTTCCATGTTTATTTAATACTGAGTTTTGGAACACTATGAGTTCTCTTTTCTAAATTACACATAATAAAAATGTTTACTAGCACTACATACAACTCTTTAATGTAACTTTATGTTTATATTATCTGTGTTTATATTCCAATCATTTTGCATTACTTCTGTCATGCCTTAATAAATTCTTGCTACTTGTCGGGAAGGAAGAAAAAAAGAAAACAAACTCTTTGATAGACCCTTTAGGAGGTTGATATGCTAGAATTCTATTTCTTTTATCTAGATAGTACTGTAACTCTTTAATTATTTATGAGTTTAGTTTTTTTCTCTATTTTATAGCCACAAGGCTTTACTTGATTAGCTAGTAGGTCTAGTATGGTCATTTTGTTTATAATATATGTAAATGATTTGGATACCATATTAGGTAACCAATGTGAACAAGTTGGTCAGCAACAAATTTGTCCTCTTTTGGTTGAGGGAAATCCTTTCGGTCGAGAGACTAATTTACTTGCTCTTACTGATTAAATAAAAGACAAACATGGTTTCTAAGTGATATTATGATAACAATGTCTGTAGAAATCTTGTCTTTCTAAATTTTTCTTCAAAGTACAGACAACTGGTCATTTTCCAATTTTTCTTTATGTATCAAGAATTTCATTATTTCCCAAATGTACTTCCACTTCTAAGTTTTGTAATATTATTATTCATAACCCTTTAATAGTTCTTTTCTGTAAATATAAAGAGGGTTCTTCTCTAGTTTATCTATTATTGCTCTACATTTACTCTTCGATGAAATATGTCAGAAATTAAACAATATAGTAAGATAATTGTACTATATGTTAAGAAATAAGAGACCTCGTCATTACTTTTGATCAATCATTCATAATTGTTATTTCTTAACACAGTCTATTAGTCACGCAATCATTCATAAAATAACATAAATTCTTACTTATTTATTTCTTAACACAGTCTATCAGTCACACAGACATTCAAAGAATAACTTATATATCAGGGAGGATATGTTTCGTAACATCCATTGATAAAAATTTACGAGATGGGAAAGGTCAATAACAAAGAGATCCAATAGAAAGAGCACCATAGGCCCATCAGAGCTTTAGTATTTCATAAATTTTTTTAAAATAAAACTTTGATATGATGAGCTCCGATAAACGTAAAAACTTTTAAGTTAATAAAGGTATTGTTTTGAAAGAAATTATGATCAATTCCTTTTATACCCTTTATTAATAAAATAAAGCATTTTATTTAAAGAAACTAAGTGTAAAAGATCAAGGGTCCCCATTATTTATTAGGAACTAATTAAAAATGGGTGGTTATTTTTTTCATACAACAATTTGTTACATTCCATTGTTGATGAAGTGGCATCTGATGTTCAGGGATCCATTGTTGAGGCATCTAGGTCCATGACAAAGTCTCGGGATGGTAGCCACCTAGAACTGACTAGTGAAAATGCCTTGCATGTTGGGATGTATATGGAGGAGAGGTTGGAGGTTCATATTGAGCCCATGATGGAGGAGGATATGCAGCCATCCTTTGGGCTAGTCATTAATGAGGGGAAGCATAAAGAGCACACGTTGGGATTTTAGTATAGTTCACTTCATAGGCACACTGATGGGGCTTACAGTGTTATTAGCTCACCCTTATGCATTAGACTAAGAGAGGTGAAGTTGTTTAGATAGATCATAGGGTATGACCAAGTCAGCAAGGGACAATAGCTTGAGTTGAGTATGGCATAGCGTCAACATGGAGGGCTCATTCCATACACAAGAGATTATACATTTGATCCCTCCTTTGGGACTATTGAAAAGTGTGCAACAAGAAATGTAAAAATAGAAATTGCTAAAAATAACAGTTTGGCCAATGAGCATTTTGGCCACCTTGGGTGAGAGGTGAAACTGTTAAAAATATAATCTTCTAAAAATAGCATTTCTGGGTCCCTTCCTATTTATAGTAGTCCTTGGTCTATCTATAGGAAGTAAAACGAATTTGGTCTTAACAGCAGTTTAAAATATTAATAATTAATCTCCATGAGTTAATTAGTTAAGGAAAAACAAACTTGAAGTCTATGTGAGGACATGCAACAATTTATCTATTAATTGGTGAATTTATCCATCAGTTAAAGAGATAAGGATGAGTTGTAATTATGAGTTGTAATTAGTTGGCTCAGTTAACTGAGTTGAGTCCAGTTAGATTAATTTAACAAGTTGTTAAATTAATGAGATTCAGTTGTTAATGCTTGCATGCATGTAACAACTGGTATATTCAGATAACTGAATACTATAGCTTAAATAACTCATGCATGTCAGCTCAGACAAAGACCTAGTTGATATCAGAGAAGGGACAGTGTACTATTAGTTGGATGAGTATTTTTCCTATAAAGGAAGCTCATCCATGATGAGGATTTATCTCCTTCAGGTTTGTGCAATTATTTTAGAGGTCAGTGTTGTGTGTGAGGTGAGAATCACACAAGTTACAGCTGGAGGACCCAGGAAAAACTGTGCATAGAAATAGGAGGCTTGGAGGGCAAAGGAGAAGGTTTGTGAGAAGCCTTTGACTATCTATGAGTAGTAGAGGGATTGTATTGAGAGCTAGATAGCTTCCGAGCTAAGGCTTTGTGTAATCTGGACATATTTCCACTTGTATGATAATAAGAGATTGGGTTTTAGGTTGGTGCTTTCCCCTGGTTATATCTTCTGTGTTATGTGTTTTTGATTTCTCCATATTAGTTATATGTGTTCTTATTGATGTTTCTCATGGTTGATTAATATTTCGCTAAATTGTTTGTAGAAGTAGATCAAGTGTTTTGCTTTAGTACATTGCATTACCAGATTGATCTACAGGTGGGAAATTTCTACAAAGTATCGGAGCTAGCTGATTTGTAGGAAAATTTCTACATGGTATCAGAGCTAGCTGATTTGTAGAAAAGTTCTACAAAACTTTACATGGTATCAGAGCATAGGTGATCAAGGAGATAATAGTATACTGAGAGGAGATTTCAAAGTTTTGAGTTTTGGGTCGAGAGTTTGCAGAGAAGATCTAAAAAATTATGTATAAAATTTTTAGAAATAAATAGCAAATTTGAATTCTTTGTGGAAAAATACCCGAAATCAAAAAAAAAAATCAGGTGAATTGGAGTTTGGATGAGGGAGATATCGCTGATTTAAAATTAGCTCTTTTTCTAGAAAATTTCATGATGGTGGGAAAGTGGAAATAGATTGGTGTGCTAGCCAAGAACCTGTATGCACTTGAGGTACAAGATACATGCAAAGCCTTGAAGATCAAGGCAAAGGTTAGAAACTTGGTGGTTGAGAGGGAGAGTAAATTACCTCTCAACATGCAGAGCCAGAAGAAGTCTTAAACAATTGTGGAGGAGCCACGATTGGTGCAGCAGCTTCAGGAGGTTGTGGAGCATCCACAACAGGGGAATCTGAGAGGAGATCGAGTGGAGACATCTACTCATGCAAAGACCTCCAGTAGGGGGAAACTTTGAGCCAGGTGGGCTGAGGGATCACATGCAGCCATACCTCGAGGTAGGAGGTGGGGTGATGTGGATTGATTGTCCCAAGGAGGAGGGGCAGGATCCTTGAGGTACCCAACCTCTTGGATGAGACCTTGCTACGGGAGCCTCGATGTGGAGTAGCAGGAACTGACTGATTGGGTAGAGATAGATGCGGATGGAGCGGCAGAGAGAGCGACAATGCGGGGAATCCCAGGACAGCGCATAGCTAGCAGGCTGCAGCAATGCGAGAGGCACAAGTGTTTTGCACAGTGCTAGGTGGCACAGAGAGGTGTGCAATGGTGCGAGATGAATGAAGATGTTGCAGTAGCGCAGATGTCAGAGAGGGAGCACTTGTCAGCAGCAGGTAGAGCTTCAGCATCAGAGTATGTTTCTAGCCCAACAGGGAGGTCAGTTGGGAGGTGCAGTGCGGATGCAATGCCGGGAGATAGAACCAGCAGCAACACAGATGCAGTCAGAGATCAAGGTGACAGAGGCTAGAGCAGTCAGATACTGAAGAGCACAGAGATGCAGAGTTTTCAGTCGACAGAGGCAATAGCAGTCAGAGACTTTGATGATAGAGCAAGTGGACCAGCCAGATGTGTTGCATGCAGAACATTCTAGAGTTACAGGATCGGGTTTGAGAGGAAGCCTTTCTTGTTGAGAGGGAGTGTTGAAAAGTGTACAACAAGAAATGCTTGTTGAGAATGCAACAAGAAGATGGAGCTTAGTGGAAAGGAGTCGCCTTCACTAAGTGGGCCCGCAGGCTATTTTTGGCGCAAGTCTATTTTTAGACTATGTCTATTTTTAGACATATGGATCATGTCTATGGATTGCAGGTTGCTGTTTATGGATGATTGATCAAGTTGGAAAAATAGATGGATTTCTATTTTTGATGAAAGTGTGAGTGATCACAGTGTGAGTGATCAAGTCTATTTTTAGACTGGCTGTCAAAAATAGAAAAGTCAAATATTATTATCTCACAATAATAGTTGGACTATAAACTTTGTCTTATTCTCTTGGAGCACTTCAGTTTGAGCTAAAGAGGTGGCACATGCAGCTGTCAGAAGGAAATACGCTTTTCTTATGAGTCAGTTGAGTTGTTGCATGCATGACTTCAGAGAACTCAAGTGAGTTGAGTTTAGTGGACTGGAGGTGCCGTTGATGGAGTTGTGTTCAGTTTAGCTTTTGTTAAACTGGTTGTATTTAGTCTAACTGGCGAATAGACTAGAGATGAGTTGGGTGAATTAGTTATTAATTAATTCACAAGTTATTAACTCATAATACAACTAATGAATACATCAGTTAACTCAGTTGCATGTCAGTGCATGTTCAGTTCAGCAGGGACAGGTGTTAGAGAATTAGATTGCTATCAATTGTGACTATAGTTGTGCATCAGATCTTGCACAATCAAGGGATTCAATATGCCAATGAGTTTTCTCACGTATTTGCCCACATTGTAGCTTGTGCTCACGTGATTTAGCCAAGTAAATACGTGGTTGCCTTGGAATTATCATCAATTCTCTTGCAGGAAAGCGCAGAGGAGGCAGGCAAGCAGCGAAGGAGATTTGAGCCAGTGATTGATTCAGATCTGAGCTGTATTGTGTGTAACAGAGGTGGAGATACTTGTGAGAAGTATTATGCTGTGTAATGTTACATGACTCAATCATTAATATACAGATAGTTGGGGTTTTTAGCGAGATGCTTTCCCCGGGATACATACTGTGTTAATGTGTGAATGCTCTTGATGTTTTATTGTTATTGATGCTGCTATATTGATGATCAACGTAGAGGAGCTTATGTATTGTGTATGTTTTCCGCAATAGTACATGATCAGGATAATCTCTGTTGAATATGTGTTAAATTATTCAAAATTTCTACAAAATTCTTGTGATCATATGTTCCAACTTTTAGATCTTTGATCACCATATTTTAGGAGATATGATCAGAGGAAGTCAAGCTTCCTAGATGCTCCTAATATCATGCATCAAACAGGCCAATTGGAATTTCTTCTATAATTTTTCTTCTAGGAGGTTCCAAAAGTTGAAACTTGGGCCACAGTGAGGGGAATACCTTTTATCATTTGATCCAACTTTTAAATCTTGGTTCACAATATTTTAGGATATATGATCAAAGGAAGTTGACATTCCTGGATGCTCCTAAAATCATGTATCAAACAGGTCATGTTGGAATTTCTACCATAACTTTTCATCAAGGAGGTTCCAGAGGCTGAAATTTGGACCATAATGAGGGGAACTACCTTTGATCATTTGGTTCAATTTTCAAAATTTGGACTGATATAGTCTAGGATAAGGACCCTAAGGAAGTTGCTATATTAGTTTGCATGCAAAGTGTTTGAATAAATACCTAAATGGTTTAATGATTCATTGTATACAAATTGTTTGATGAAATTCCTCATTGAAAAAGTTAGTTTGTGAATGGGGATAATATTGCTATATGTTAGCATTGTTATATGATAGTACTGTTGTAGCTTATCTATGCCTATTTGCATATAAAACATTTAAATAAATATGTTGAAAGTGTTTTATTACAATTTGCATACAAGTTATATGATAAAATATCCCAAAGACAAAAACCAAAAGTTGCATTATTGAGTGGTATATTTCAGTCGTATGTTATAAGTGGAATGAGAGCAATGTTTCTTATTTTATTTCATACAAAATGTTTGACAAAATGTCTACAAGAAAAATACTATTTAATTGGTTGTATACAAAGTATTTGAAGAAAGGTTTACATGTAAAGTGTTCGACAAAATATGTGAGAGATGAAAATATTTTTTTTGCAAGTGTGGTTAGGATAAATTTAGTAGGGCTATGTGAAAAAGTGGTATCCAAGCTTATTGCCAAGCTAGTAAAAAGAAAAATAAAATTTTGGGTATCCCATAACCTCTGTAAGTTATTGAGGGAACCGAGTATGTTACAAAGTGGTCTCAGAGCATGGTTCAACATTGGACTTGGATGGGATCAAGAAAAAATGAAATGGGAGCTCTGATATTACATTACAAAGTGGTATTAGAGCTAAGGTTTAACACTGAAACTAGAGGGGCTCAAGTATATGAAAGAAATTAAATTTTAAATTAATATTTATGCATGCATGTGTATATATGTGAAATTATTTTGTTGTATATATGAATACACTCATGTTTCTTGAAGACTAAATTGAGTTTGATACAACAAGATAAACACGTAGGATGTTGAATAAATTCCCTAGAGTGGCGCAACAAAATTGCAACAGTTTGTGGCCAAGTGATGCAACCATAACTATGAGGGGGAACCTCTTGCAAGTTTTAGTACTTTTCTTTAATGTTTTGAGAGTTTTTCATATGCTAACGAATAATAGCACGGAAATGATAAAAATGCAAGAGGTGAAATAGTTCAAAGGTGCATTTCCATTGAATAAATATTAAATAATGATATGCTAGATGCATGAATATATGCTAGGTGCATATAATAATGGATGTGAATGCATAAAAGCTTGAAGTGTTTGTTGTCATAAAAAGATTTAGATGATTAATAACAATCAATGGCGAATATGTAACCATGAACATGTTGACAACTTGATTGGGAAGGCAATGAAGGTGATGCGTGTAGTCCTGTGGAATAAAGGCTATGGAAGATAAGGTGTTGATGAGAGAATGGTACAAGTGGTACTTGTACATGTTGATATGCATGTTGTGAGTGCACTTCTCCTTAGGTTTCCTTATGGAAGGTTGGAGCCCCAGAGGGAGGAGTGTAGGGTCAAGTGTTTGTGTGTGGGGTTTGGAGAGTACCCTAAGCCCTAAAGGAAAATGAAAATCCTATAAGCCAGAGTGCTCTAAGACATACTTTCCCAATCCAAGTTGGAGACCCTAGAAGGATAATGGCACAACCCGAGGGATTGTTATGTGAAAGAAGGTGGTGCACTACCTTGGTTCAACTGGGTTCAAGGGGGGATGTGATATTGTTGGTAGGAGGTTGTTAGGGTTGGTACTTTGACCTTGTTTCTATCCAATATTGGTTATGTATCATAATTAGCTCTTAGTAAGCCAATTTATTTGTGGAGTCATGGCCTAGCCTGTGAATGACCCACTGTTGAACAAAACAGGAGAAATAAAGCCTATGGTTAAGAGAAAATAAGAGTTTTTCTACCACTTAGTGGTTTTCTCTAGATAAGTGTTCTAAGAATTATTGATTACAACTCTTGAATTTTATGCACACTTAATACATTGTTTGAATGCCTAATTAAGTGCATGATATGAGTATATGCTTGTGAGATTGCATGAAGGATTGATCATGTTCTAAGATAATTGTATTGATATAGTGTGTGTTGAGACGACTGATATGAATAGGAGGGTAATGGAGAGGGAATCCATAGTTATTACAAGGAAAAAATTTGGGTTGTGAGCCTGATAAAAAATTGAGGAAATTTGTTTCTTTGTTTAATAAAATTGCTATGTTTATTCATGTGATGAAATTCCTAATGATCTTGGAAGCCCGCCTTATAGAATTTCATTAGAGTGAAGATGTAGATAAAGGATCATTCAAGGAGGCTTGACTGGGTCAATGTGAACCAAATGGACACTGAATTCATAGTTTTGAAAGTGGCTTAAGAAGGTAGTTTCCCTTATTGTGCTTGACTGATATATTTTATTTATGAAAATAATATGAATGCATGAATGGTAAGCAAATAGAAACTGGTACTTGCTATGTTTTGGGCAATACAGTAAGGTTACCTAATGAATTCCATGTCACATGGATTGTTCATATGGAAAATGTGCAAGAACGATCTCTTGTTGTTAACTACCACATGAATGAAAGTAGTATGGTTATGCTCATACTTATGAAACTTGTCATGTGAAAGATTGAAAACAAGAGAGGCTATAAATTAAATTTATAATAATGTGTATGACATATGTGCAAGTATGGCACATGCATGACAAGATGTATATGCACACGTTTGGGTGTATGATTGAAGGCACTGTTTGAATGTGTAAATGGGATACATAGTACAAATTCACTTTATGAATATTCATTGAAACTTGTGTGTAAGTAGATAAAATGATAGAGTTGTAAGTAATATGTGAGGTTGAGATCATTTCAAGGGTTGAATGTTGCAACATCAAATATGCTAAGAAGACAAATGAACTCCTTGAAAAGATCTTGGTTGAGAATGCATGTGATGGTAGCCAAGTAAGTAGGGAAAGTATCAAGCAAAAGTAAAAAGGTAAATCAATTGGGTAAGGATTCATTTTAGTTGAATTTGATATCTTTTGTTTTTCAAATCAATGCATGTATTGCATGGATGCCCAAGAAGGGGTATGGTAAGGTAGAAAATTGTTAGCACAAAAAGATTTATTAAAATCTTATTAATGTGTGCATGCATTTAGTTTTCATGTTGAATAAAGATTAAATGAATGAATAATACACTCATGAGATAATATATATCTGGTAATGCATTCAGAGAATGCATGAAAATGTGGGATGTACGAAACAAATTTTGGAACTACAATTGTGTTCATGAGTCCATGAGTATTGGACCAATAGTTTCCAAGCTTGAGACAAATGATTCTGTCATATAATATTGAGTTTGTTGGTAAGTAACATTTAATTGAAGGATTGGTTTTTCCTAGTTAATGTGAAAATTGTATGGAATTGTTGATATATGAAAGCAAGTTTCTCATTATTACCTAGTGGGTTATGACCAGGGAAAGAATTTACCAATGTGTAAATATTGCTAGAATCTTTGTGATGCTTCCATGAGTTACTATGGCATGATTTGATTATAACACTCATATTATGAATCATGGTGGTACATATTCTTGGTGCATTGAGTGCATGCATGCCTGTATGAGACAATCAATTGCAATATTGAATGTCATTAAAAGAAATGAATTTTAATAATTTTGAGGAATTGTTGAGTAGTGGAATCGACGACATCAATCCCTCATCCTGCAGAGCAAAGTGGAAGGTAATTACTCATGAATTTAGAAATATGTATTTTTCAGTTTTGACCCTTTGGATGTTGGAATAAATGTTTGAATGCATTATGGAATGTTTGGATGATTGTGATGCAAATAAATAATGCAACAATAGCTTCATTTTTATTTATTTTTAAATGAATTGAAAGTGATTGAATTATTATGTGTATGATAAGTTTGAGATCACTTAAGGGGATGCTATAAATCTTGTAATGAAAATATTTTATGAATGAAAACTTACCACTATTTGGCTAATTGAAAGTACAAATTTCGGTTGAAATGGCCTTGGTTAGATAATGAAGGATAAGTACTACCATATGCAGTAGTCAAGCATCATGAGAAGAATCTCATATTTATGAAATTTGATTCCTATATGAAGCAAGTTTGGGAAAAAAGGAAAAGGGAAGAATATTTGATTTAAATTATTATGATTAATCTCATGAAAAATATATGCTTGTGATACAAGTGAGATGATGATGTATATAGGAAGGATAGATGATGGTTGTGAAGTTGAAAATCCTAGGGACAAGGCCATTGTGGTGACACTAGAACCCTATGACATACATTGATTGCCATGTGTTATGTTATGACAAATGTGTTGTGCTATTTAGAGCAAGCTAACGAGATGCCTTGGATGTAAGGATCCATAATTCTCAAGACTCTTCCTATGTGAGGGAGCCTTTCCAAGGAATGGATCACCCATGGGACTAGGGAGGCAGAGAAGGGGTGCTTAAACTTGGAAGGTGTGTGACTACAAGGAAGAGGAGACTTGAATGATTTGGTTTTCAAAGATTCATGTACATAATCATTGGAATCATGAATGCATTGGGTGTTTCCAAGAAAATAATGCGTTGAACTTGTTCCTTGTGGAAGCATCGTGAAACAACAGACGACCATGAAGGAATATGCTAGAATGCTAGGAGGTAGAGGTAACTAGCACATGAAAAATGAATAACATTTCTTGAAGTCACAACTAAGGGAATGAAAAATGTTGTTAATATGATAGTGGCATATCTCTTCTTCTGAATAGAATGGTTCTATAGATACTAGAATATCGAGGATATAATGATGGGGTGCTAACATTGATGCTATGAGATGTAATGTTTATTTTATTAATAAAATATGCTAGAACTAAAGGAAGGGGGGATAACCAATAGATTATGATGCCTTGAGAGGAAAATGCATACCTTGAATTAATAATTCCCTTAATGTGATCATTGGGAAGATGAAGGGTCAAGGTGTTTTTATAAAAATGAAAGAGAAAAGCCATTAAGTATATTTTTTCTTTTTTCCTTCTTGTTCTAAGAATTACTCCATTATTCTTTTCATATACTCATTCTTTTCCCTCTCTCACTTAGAAATTTGAATTGGCATGAGAATTGGTGACAACTTGTGTAACATTAATTGAATGTGTTGTAGTGCTTTTTCCTTGGACTAGATGTCTCCAAGGATTGGGAGTTGTCCAGTTTGTGTGTGGCATAGAGAGCACCAAAGAAGGGAGGGTTGAGGGACTGCGGAGATTAGAGGACTCCATTGTGTTGTGTATACCTGCATTGGAATTTGTGAATGTCTATAGGAATGTTCAAGGAATGGAAATGTTAAACATTGAGATTATTTATTGTGTGGAGGAGAGTGACCTTCATGTTTTTGGTTAAATTTGGTCTAAGAATTGTGTGTTAAATCCTTGAGTTTAGATTTTCTCTAAAGGCATCAATATTTGGCTTGAGGGTGGCTAACTATGAGAAAGGCTGCAACATAGTTGAGCCTATGGTTGGGTGGACAGTGGCTCACCCTTCTTTGGTTCTAGATTGCAAAAGGTTTGACTTAATACAACTATCTCTTATGCATGTACTTAATTTCTATTTCAATGAGTTTATAAGTACATGTGTTTATGCTTCAACAAATTTATCATGGTTCTAGCTATTATAGTATTTACCTCTAGTTTTTTATATGTATTAAATTTTGTAACAACAATGGACGAGGAAGAAAGACTTCCTAAATTCTTGTTTAGATAGGTCATGTTGAAATTTATGTTATAAATTTTCTTCTAGGAGGTTCCAAAAACTGAAACTTGGACCATAGTGAGGGGAAATCACGTTGATCCTCTTGTACAATTTTTAGATATTGGGTTGCTAAATTTTAGGAAATATGATCAAAGGAAGTTGGGCCTCCTACATGCATCTTTAAATTGGTCATGTTGTAATTTCTACTATAACTTTTCTTCCGGGAGGTTCCAAAAGCTAAAATTTGGAACATAGTGAGGGGAAATCTTGTTGATCATTTGGTTCAACTTTTAGATCTTGGGTCACAATATTTTGGGATATATGATTAGAGGAAGTTGAGATTCCTCGATTCTTTTAAAATCATGCATCAAATAAATCATGTTGCCATTTCTGCTAAATTTTTTCCTCTAGGAGGTTTAAAAAGTGAAACTTGGACCATAGTGAGGGGGAATCATGTTGATAATCTAGACCAAATTTTGTATCTTGGGTCATGGTATTTTAGGATATATCATCAAATGAAGTCAAGATTCCTAGATGCTCCTAAAATCATGAATCAAAAAGGTCATTTTGGAAATTCTGCTATAACTTTTCATCTGTGAGGTTACAGAGGCTAAAACTTGGACCATAGCGAGGGGAACCCCCACTAATCATCTGGTTTAATTTTTAGAGCTTGGAATGATATGATTTAGGAGATATGTCCTGAGGAAGTTGCTATATAAGTTTGCATGCAAATTGTTTGAAGAAATTCCAAATGGTTTTGTAATATTCTAACTAGAGAAATGTCAAAACATGAATTAGCTACTACAAAATAAATAAGCATTCAATCTGAAATATCCACAAGAACAATAATTTATAACACTATTGAGCATTAAAAATAGAGCTTAGCCATTTTATTAAATATCCACCGGAAATATGAGTACAAAATATAGTGGAATGAGTGAACTTTGGATTGTTAAGGCAAGCATGCAAAACTCAGGTGAGAATGAAGGAAACTCCATGTTGAAATAGGTTCACTAGCTATATGCTCTGCCCAAAAACATTTCTGCTTCTGCTACTGGTGGAAAATTGATATTTGAGGCCTCAAATCTACTCCAAAAATTATGAAAAATTAGGAAAATTCTCTCCAACCTTGGACCAACAAAACCCGGAAAGGTTTTGGGTAATTCCAACTATCCAGAATTACCCAAAATTATGTGAATTTACCCAACTGCCCAACTCTACGTCCCACCAGAAAACTACAACCACTCGACCCAAAAATATTCCACCAAATAACTAAGAAATCTATGAGAAAATAGTTCTAAAATGGTAGAGTGGAATCCCAACTAATTTTCGGCAACAATGTTGCTTGACAACTACTCAATAAATTAGCCTAGTGAAACCCTTGTGTAGGCCCTAAAGAATAATAATTTGGCCCTCACAAAAGCAACCACTTCTAGCTCAAAAAATCCACTAGGAATTTCGTCCTCCTCCAAGTAAAATTCCTACTTTTCCTCGAGCAAAATTCCCCGTCAAAACCCTTCTTTAAGCATCACTTCCTTCTCTTACTGCGTCCTCTAGAAAATTCACATTAATTGATGCAGAGGTGCAATGGATCACAAAAACTAGAAAATAATTCTTCAATCAACTCCAAATTTCTCTCATGTTAAACAATATTTTGTCACACCTCCTATTCACTTCCTGTTCCATATTCCGAAGTGCCAAAACATTGACAACTATGCGACATATCCATCATGATATACAAACCAAAACCTCCTTGAAGAATCAAAGTAAAACTGCCCTGAATCCATTCTGAAGAAGGTTAGCTAAAAACCTAAATTTTAACATCAACGCGTTTTGCTACACTACCTTTCCATGTTGATGGAAAGTTGCATAGTTCTACCCTATCGTTGCCAGCGTGGGTTTTGATATGAAAACCCGCGCTGAACCTCTTCTGGTAGGTTTTCCCAAACTGGAGGAGAAGCTTCGTACACTAGAACCTTCGAGAACATCGAGCTGGATATTGGTTATTATTGATATGGTTGAGCTCTCCCATTTGGACCTCTTGATCTTATCATCATGGGATTTCCCCTTGAGATGTGGACCTTCCTCCCTCTTTTGTGGATCCCTAAATCCCTCTCCCTTCCTATAAATTCACTCCTATTGATTGTTGCATCCCTATGTTGAGATTATGATTACATGCTACCCATTCTAGCTTGGAGAAGGAGTGCTTGAAGAGTCTTTTCTTGGAATTAGACATCCACCAAAAGGAGGTCTTCAACATCAAGGCATAGGTTGGATGCTTCCCTTTTTAGCTCATTAATATATACATCTAATATTCACTTTCCATAATTGTGTAAATGTTTATGGTTTTAGCTTAATACTCCTTGATCTATTAAGTAGTTTATATTTTATGTATGTCATATATGCTCTCATATCTTGCATAGCTCTTTGATCTTCCTTGTAGGTACTTGGACGTGAAGAACAAGTAAGGATCGAGGCCTAGAGCAAAAGAATAAAAATCATCTCCAAAGGATTGAGCGATTAGCATTAGAGGGAGGTAGGCCACTATCTCTCTCTGCATTTTTTAAACATAAGCTAGGAAAGTGTATGTTAGTTTGTTTAGTTTGTTCCTAGACCCACTCATTGGGCTAGAGGGATCGCCTCTATCCACAGAGGGGATTTACCTTCAAAACAAAATTGCGACTCCACTGGGGAAGCTATAGTCTCTTCATCCTCTTTTCTCAACTGATCTCTTGATTAGTTTGACCGACCATCGAGTTCTCAGTTAGTTTGAGTATGTATAGGTCTACACAGTCATTGATTTCTACCTTAGAGTGCTAAGTTTGAAAGTGTTTGTGGAAATATTTTTATTTTTTGCCTTATTCCTCACCCAACGCACTTTTTTCTCTAACAGTGGTGCTAATAGCGTGATTTCTCTTAAAACAGTTGTGCTGATCCCCTGTTTAGCACAAGTTTGGCCATAACAGTCTCGTTGATCTCAAGGATTGGCAAAAAACCTAGGGTTTCTCTATCAAACTCTAGTGTGCCTGAGCCCTTGAGGTCTTAACTTGTCCTATATGATTGGATTTATGTGTGTTTTGTGTGATTACCTTATTTGATTGGAAAATTATTGTCTTTTTGAGCTTTCAAGATTTATAGGTCATTTGATTGTCACCTTCCGCTTGTGAGTATCACTTAGTCTGTGGTTTGCTGTTTGATTAGGTCTTATTATCTAGTAAAATCATTCCGAAAATTAGTTTGCGTTAATTTCGGTTTGTTTTTTGCAGAGTTTCTTTTCAATTGTATTAGGTCATCTTGCGTTTGAAATTCATCTTTGTTATTCATCAAGCATATATTACATTGCTTGGTTTATAAATTGAAAAGAGTGTGTTTGCTTATATGTTCAAAAGAGAAAGTGAAATATATTTTCATTGAGTGCTCTTGGGTTTGATTTGGTATTGCTTTGATTGGTGCATCATTTTCATTAGGAGCATTTTGAATCAAAATTTTCATTTTTTGCTTTAGTTGAAGCTTAATTGCATTAGAGCATCTGAAAATCAAAGAGAACATCATTTATTTAAAGTGCATCTTAGTAAAGTAAATGCCATTTTTGCTTTCAGTAGATTGCATGTTGGATAGTGAAAGTGAAGTTTAGTTTTGCTTTTGCATATTGCATTTGGAAAAGAAAAGTTAGTGGAGGCATGTTTTTTGATGCATTCTCTTGTTTGATGCATTAATTAATTGAACTCCCTTCCCTTGCTAGTATAGCATTCATTGAAGTGAAAAGTTTCCTTTTCTCATATAGTTGCATTTTAGGATTCAGGTGACATTGTTAGGCCCCTATACTACTAGTGTAACCCCTTATTGTTATTAGTACAACCCACTTATTATATTGATGTACCCATGTAGTGCCCATATTGTTACTATTGTGCCCCATAGAAGCCCACTATTGTTATTATGTGCCCTTA
>APFE030590492.1:12231-24047 GCA_000404065.3 Pinus taeda
CCTATAATACTAGTGATTACCCCATTACTATTGTAGTTGTACCCCTTATTAATATTGTTGTGCCCCTATTGCCCCCATATTGTTATTACTGTGCCCCATAGAATTCCTCTATTGTTATTTTTTTGGCTTTATATTATTATTGTTAGGTCGGCTGGGTTATATTGTGACTCCTTAGACTCCTATATATAGAAAGGAGGTTTTTTCATTTGTATCATCGAAGAATTGTTCATTTATGCAATTTAAAGGAGGTTGCCCCCTCGAAGAGGCTGAATTCTAAGGCGTTGATCTATCCTTTCTATCTTTTCTTGAGCTAGTTTCATAACACAAGAACACCTACTCCTCCAAAGAAGTATACTCGCTCTACGCTGTGGAGAAGCCAAGGCTCATCACAATACTCCCAAGCATTTTCTAAGCCTATGCTTAACCAAAATCTTGGCTCCCAAAATCCAATTCTATGAGTTATGAGGTTCTATTTATAACAAAGGTTGGGGTGACCCTTGACATTCCCTTTTGTGACTCTTTGACTACTCCCATGACTCTTCAACTTCTTTAAAAATAATTCATTACATAACATGATGACCTTTCACATTCCACTAATGAAACTTGGAAATTAACTTGCAACATATTTACAAATAATATTAAATTTTCCACATGTAACAATGTAAGAAAAAATAGGCTAGAGACAACATAACAAGACAAAACATTAGGACTCCGAAGTTTGGGGAAATACCAACTCGACAACCTCCGCTTGGTGCTTCTTGGTCATATATTGATGCCAATATTGGTATTGTGTGATGATGTCCCCAAACTGCTTGAAGTTGTCTTTCTAATAGCAAACTCTTGCCTCCATAACATCTGGGTATATGGTCTTGGAACTTGTATCCAACTTGTCTTGAAGCATGTGCAACATGGTGTTGACCATGATAGGACCACCAATGTACTTCTCCATGATATGTGCACTCAAATCCAAGTCATCCCTGGTGGCCTCTCACCTTAGCTGCTCCATGTACCCATCGATCTCTAGTCGGACTTAGTTCTTGGGTCTAGCCTCGGTGAGGGAACCAATTGACAGGATCCTGTGTGTTCTCACCATGACATCCAAACTCTTGTACAACCACACATATGAGGCTTGTACACTGCTGACGAATGGGGCATGCTGCTCATAGTTTTGGATCAACATCCAGACTTTTTCTTTCTCCATCTCTTCCCATGGATTCATCTTCTTTGGAAAGTGAAGTGGGGCCCCTTTGTACCAGATTGTCCACTCTTGCACGGGTGATGGCAGCATGTATATTCTTGAGAGTTTGAACAAACTCTTTGCTCCACTGCTGTGAGCCATGCACACAGATAATTGCTTTATGTACGTTGATAAATTTGTCATAAAGCCTCGACATGATAGTTTCAAGTGTTGATACTTCAAATATCACTTTCCTCATCTCTCCCATTGCAAAAACTGCACTCTGCTCTCGAATTTGTTCTGCCTATCGCCTAGCAGCCTGTAAGTTATTTTTCCATTTGTTCATTCTCAGCCAACAAGAACTGAACATTTGAGCTCATTGTTCCTACATAGGCTAAGGTAGCATCGACAAGGGTAGCTGGATGCTGTCTGATGTCTGGCACTATCACCCTATCCTTGATGAATGAAAGTGATGTGTGATCATCCGGGAAAGTGATTCCTCCAGGCATATACAAGCCTCTTCTCCTACTATCTCCTTAGCTTCAGTGTTTTCATCCTTCAAGCTCTTAATCTCGTACAATACGATCAGAAAAGGAAGAGCAGGCCATGGTGCCTTCTTCTTCCTATGTAGTCGTGCTGACAACCCTACGGAAAGGTGATATGAAATCTCATGCATGACCAACTTGTCAGTGGCATACCTTGGTAGAACACGCAGGGGCTTCTCTCTGCCATACACTCTGATGAAGGTGCCACCTGGTGAGGCATACCAATACGTGATGTTCACTATCGCCTCCATTGCTTCTTGGTACATGCAAGATGGATCCTACTCAAAGATTAGCTTGTACAACATGATGATGAAATGGTCTATTAACTTTGCTATCACTCCTCGATGCTTGCAGCCATAAAGAAACTTGCAATAAACATTGATGATAGTTTCCTTAGGTGTCTATGTTCAACTCATGTCAGGAAACTACTGCTGGGCACATATTGCATCAAGTATGTGGACATGTAGAATCTCGCTTGCTCATTCTTAGGAAAATTCCGACTAGTTGAATGGATTTCCATCATTCACCAACTGGTTCAGCACGACCACCTAACCTTCAGGAAAGGTTTATGTGTTATCTTGATTGTATATTCTCCTTGCAAATATGATTAAGAACTGATAATCCTTCTTGAGGGACTTTGTCTTGTAAACATGATTGGTTGTTTGTTTGAACTTTAACGACTCTTTCACCCAGTGCTTGATGATGTATCTAGTGTTCACAAAGCTGTTGGTAGCATAGAAAAATGAATCCATGCGCTTCACCGGTTGAAGTAAATGATATATATGCTGAAAGTTATCCGCCCTGAAAGTGGAAATCTCTATCCTGTTGGCACCACTTAATGTCATAATCCTTTCATCTGTGTGTGAGACTATCTAGCTAATAATGTAGGCACATGGGAAAACGAGGTACCTGCATGCAACCTTGTATAATCATTACCAGTGTATGCTAAGGTGAACCTTTCGATCCTCTAAGTCTTCCTTGAAGTCCTCTGCAAAAGTATCCTTGATTTGTTGCCATGTTAATGTTGTACCCTTCTCAATGAACAATTGAGTGTCTGCATAAACTAGTAGATTAACTAATGTCTGCTCAACTGCTTCCCCAATACTGCTCTCGATGGTTTCCTTTGATGCATCTCTCTTGGAGGCCATGTTAACTGTAATTTCTAGAGAGATGCTCAACAATTTTTGTGCCTAGAGACAGAGAGGACACTCATGGCAGGCAAATGTTATCTTAAAACCAAAAGCAACTTCAAGACAATACCAAGAAACAAACCAGGCTCATGATGGGGAAAACTACACAATTATGGTTCACAGAGGTCATTGGCTTCTTGCTGGAACTACGCATTGCACAATCCCAATAATCAGTAGGGAGGCTTGCTCACTGGAATTGCGCAATGCATAGTTCAATCTTAGGCCATGGCTGGGAGAGACTGCGCATCAGTGGCAAAGCTGGGAGGTTGGCTCCTAGAACTGCACAATGCGTAGTTGAATCCAAGCCAAGGCTTCCTTTGCACAAGTCCAGAAGCCAAGGTAGAGGCCTTGAGCTCCTAGAATGCACAATACATGCAAGGAAATACAAGATTCGGGCAAGGGGAGCCCATAGCTTCCCAAGGGGATTGTCAAATCAAGCAGATCTGAAGGATGATGTGATGTTGAGTGAAAATATGACTAAGTGGTGATTCATGAAGTGAAAAAAGTGTAGGAATCAATCAAACTGAAAGAAAACGAAGCATGTGAAGGGAGTCACTGCAACGATGACCACTAGTGCAAAAATGGGAAATACACGTGACACTTGGGAAAGGCATTCTAAAAATTGAAACGACACTTATACAAGTTAAAAAAGTTAAAACACCAGCAGTCATTCAAAGGAACAAGTGAAACAACACTCTCACAAGCTAAACAACAAAAAATGACAGAAAATCAACAAAAGGATAGAAAAGAAATACTTACCCGGAAAAGCAACAACAATTGCACCGAAGGTTACTTGATCTCCTCAGAAATACCAAAGCTCCAATATCAAATGTGCAAATGAAATTTGGTAGCATCAATTAAATAGGTTTGGTCAATTTAGGGTTTATGACGTGAAGGCCAAAAATCAAGGAAAAACAGACACTTGGTGATAGTTTCCAAAATAACTCAAGTGCCTCCTTCGAGCTACTAAAAATAGATCCCTATTTTTAGGGAGGTTTTTTGCTTTTTTATTTTTTGTTTTTTTTGGAAAAGTTGCCTTGGCATTACCCAGAGAGATTGCACAGTTCTAGATGGAACTAGGAAACTCTCTAGTTGATGCACTAAGCAGCTTTTGAGCAAAAAGGCTTTGTTCTAGGTTGAGTGGCTTTGGATCGCCTCTCATGCCCTGCGCAATTTCCTAGCTGAAGGCTGACTGTCGACTAGCACTGTGCAATTCTTGAGCTCAAGGTTCACTGTGAGCTTGGACTGCGCAATTCTGAGAGAAAGGCTAGTTTCCCTCAAGGATTGCACAATTCTATAAGGCAAGCTTGGAATTGGATGAAACCAAGTCAAGAGATCGACTTGTGGGTTAGATAATAAACCAAGTAAGAAAACATAAGCCAAGATGTGAAGGATGAGGCTCAATCAAAGCACAAGTACTGGGATCAGTGCAAGATGAGCTACTATGTTTTAGAAGGGAGGCTCCAAAATAAAGCACAGGAAAACTTTTGGAGGGTGGTTGTAGTTGCTACAACAAGTTCACTATACTTTCTAGGATATGGCTTATGGAAGTTAGGATTTCTGAATGATCCTGAAATCAGTTCAAAAGAGGTTAGCTTGGAATTTTGTTGTAACTTATTTTCTAAGACTTACTGTGAAAATTTTGAAGATCCAAGGAGACATACATAAGTACCCTAGGTAAATTTCATAATCATGTTTTCAAAATTGGATACATTGCATGTTGTACAAGTTTGTTCTTGGGAAGAGGCAATAAACAAGAAGTTTTGGGAGAAGCAAACTTGGTGAAGGCAGAAGTAGAAAGAAGACTCAGCGAAGGAAGAATAAAAAACAGACTCGGTGAAGGAAGAAGTAGTGAGTAGACCTGGTGAAGGCAGAAGTAGAAATTATACCTAGTGAAGGAAGAAGTAGCAAGCAAACCCTGTGAAGGCAAAAGTAGCAAGTGAACCAGGTAAAGGAAAGAGTACAAAAACGAACTCGATGAAGTAGGTTGCTGCCCACAAATATTCACAACAATGGAGATTCGTGTCTCTAGTAAGTTGGTGCCTAAAAATATTCACAACAATGGGGATTGGTGTCTCTAGTAGGTTGGTGCCTACAAAGAATTATAAAAACAAGTTTTGTGGTTCTCTCGAAAGGTTTTCCATGTAAATATGGTGTTTCATGTTTTGCAGTTGATAGATCTCATATATGATTGTTTTCTTATGGTTTATGAATGTTTAAATATGTAGAAATTGTATTATATGGATTCACCCACAGCTTCCCATGCACCCAAACGCTTTGTATAAGTGTGTGCTTAACAATTCATTAGGGAAATTTTGAGGTCTAAAATGGGCCTCCTAAGGAAAATAATAAAATAAGAGATGAATTTTAAAAAAAAAATGAAGGAAACTATGTTTTTTGTATTTTTGTATTTTTTGTTTATCTCATTTTAGGTTTACTCAAATGTCAAGTGTAGACACCCATTGGATGGGAAATTTAAATTCCAGATCCAACAAGTACACACTCTGCATGCTTTGAGTAGATCCACATAAAAAAATTGAAAATACACGCACACATTTTTTCACGTATTTTCAACATTTTTGGATGTGGGTCATCATATTGAATCCTATTGGTTCTTCCAAAGTTAATTTTTATTAGTACATTTTTTGTTTTGAGACTCATTTTTTACTTCAAAATTCTTCTAATGGGTATCATAGCAGTTTCCTTTGAAAATAGTCTGATCAGTGGAAGGTAGACTTAGAGAGCACACATGACTAGTAAAGAAGGTTTCTCCACAAATAAAGCCCCATCGTTTGATGGAGCAAACTATGCATTATAGAGTATAAGGATGTAGATTCATTATCTAATGGCCCTTGGGTTTTATATTTTGCAATCAGTCATGACTCGTTATACCCCAAAAGCTCCTCCAACAGATACAATTAAGAAGAAGGCTAATGATCATAATGCAAAATCCATGGATGTTATCTTGTGTGATCTATTAGAATCATAATTTGTCAAGGCGATGCATTGTTTATTAGCAAAAGAATTTGGGATAAAATTAAAAATATCTATGAAGGCGAGGACAAGGTCATGAAGGCAAAGCCCCAAACTCATAGATGGTAGTTCAAGAGTTTGAAAATGAAAGACAAAGAAAATGTTGCAGCGTATTTCCTTTGTGTGGATGAAATTGTCAATACCAATAAAGGGCTTGGTGAGAAATTTGAAGAACCAATGATTGTGAAAAACATGATAAAGTCACTGCCCTTAATATTTGATGTCAAAGCATATGCCATTAAAGAAATGAAGGATCTGGAGAAACTAACATTAGATGAGCTACATGGGATTCCTATTGCCTATAAAATGAGGACATAAAAAGAAAAACTAGCACAAAAGGAAGCAAATTTCAAACCATCAAATAAGACAAAAGAACACAACCCTATGATTGTTCCAGCCATGAATCAGATACCAAAGAAGCACAATTTGTAAAAAAGCTAAAAATATCTAACAAATACAGAGATAAGCTGCCCTTCAAATGTTTTAATTGTGGTAGAGTAGGACATTTTTCCATTAAATGTCCATTTTAAAAAAGGGAATACAATGATGATAATGAAGAACATTACAATAAAAGCAAACCTTATAGCCATAGAAGAGGAAAATGTACCAAGAAGAAGAGTTTTTACTCTATAGAGGAGTCATCTGAAGAAAGTGATGAATATGTTTTTGATATTGACTAAAAAGAATTCCAATTCGTAGCAATGAATAGAAATTATACTAATAAAGAAAATGAAGAAAATAAAAAAGAATAGTCATATTTGGAAGAATAGATTGACGGGGAAGCGAATCTTGAAGAAAAAATCGTTAGTAACTTAGAAGCAATAGACAATCTTAGGGGAAAGAATAAAAAGTAGAAGGAACAATTGCATAAACATGAAAAGAAGGATCACGATGTCAATGAAACAGAAAATCAATTATCATCGTGAGACTCAACTAAAAGAAGCAAAAATGATAAAAGAAGTGGCAAGAACCCAATTGAAATAAAATGAAGAAAAATGTGAGAAGCTAGAAGTTGAAATTGTTTCCTTAAGAAAGGAACTAGAGAAAACAATTGATCAGTTAAATAGAAGCTTGAAGTTTAAAAAGAGTGCTAAAATATTAGATAATGTTCTTAGTTTCCAAATGTCACCATTAGTCAACATGTCTTGGTCACAACCAAAAACAATTACCCTCAAGGGAGATGCAAATATTAAGGTCATAAAGTTGTCATAAAAAGAAAATGAAGAAAATCCTAAAAGCTATTCTAATTTTCTAAAATAATCCATAAACAATGAAGAAAACAATAAGAAAGGAAATGAGGACTAGCAAAAACTTGATTCATCTCACATGAACAACAAGAATGAGTTTAGAAGAGTTGTTCCACCGAGAAGGCCTTTCAAAACCCGATACCAAATTCTCTTCCATGGTTGTTTTTCTTGCAATAATTTTGGTCATAAAGCAATAGATTATAGAGCTTGTTCAAGAAGTGATCATGTGAAAGATAGAAATAGATGATCTTATAAGTTTTCAAAGAATGATTACGGGAGCAAAAAAATTGGAAGTTTTAATGGGTTTGTTGATAGAAACTATAATACATTTTCTCCCCTACTAGATTACAATACAAGATGTTATAAGTGCAATAACTATGGGCACATAGCACATGATTGTAGGAGCAACATAATAAAGTCTCCTAAACAAAATAAGTTGAAATATGTTGTTAAGTATTTTCATTAATATCAAATCCAGGAGAAAAGAATAATTATGAAGTCAAGGAGAGACTCAAAATGATGATGACAATCAAAATGTCTAGTTTTCAAACCCTAAGGATGTGATAGCTTGTGATGTTATTAATACAAACGCTATTGATGTGACCTTTGAATCAATTGTAAGGTCGGAAAAGGTTCAAAAATAATTTTAAGAATTTTTTATTCTTCCATTACATAGGACTAAAGATCCAAACAAAAGGTTTTGTTGTATGGACCACCCAGATCAAGGAAAACATTATCTACAAGGGAAATAACAAGTCAACCAGGGTCGGCCCCATGATTTATCTAACAATTTAATATATGTATTCATTACCTAGTTAGAAGTCAAGTCAACCCTGCTAGAAGACAAGTCACCCCCCTAACAAAATACATTGTTTAAACTAGTATAAATATGCCATTTGTGTGGCTCATTTAAGAAATTAAATTGGTGGATGAGTAATAAGGTTTGTGACAGACCACAAGGCCGAATTGAAGGAAAATCGTGGTCTATCTGAAGGATAACATATCCAATCAAAGTAAATCAGTGCCGAGTTGAAGGAGAAGAGAGCCGAGTTGACATAGGTATGAGCTAAGGAATATTACCAAGCTTATTGTCTTTTTATTCTTTTGTGGTATTCTATGTGTTTACCCCAAATATTATTGGAGGAGGCCAAGCCCTATTTGTTTATAACATAGGCATGTAGGGCGCCTTAAAATGGAGTGACAACAAATTTGTAATGGCTAACTAAGTGTTGGAACAACAAGGAAGGTATAGTGTGGGTACAAGTTGCCAGGAGGGAAGATCTTATTTTGAATAGACAATAAGCCTAAATATTGAAAGTGATCAACAAAGTAATAAGTTGATTTGAGTTATAGAGGATTTGTTTTGAGTTGAAAAAATAGTATATTTAACTATTGGGGTTTGTCGATTATGATACCTATAAAGAGTATCCCGAAGTTGTTGTGTACAAGTGAAAAACAAAGAACTAGAAAAGGAACTCGAACTTTGCTAAAGAAGGTATGTTGTTAGTCCTAATGAGAATTTTCTAGTGACCACAAATATTTGAAGGTTGGGTCTATATTTTTGATGTCATTTGAGAGCATGAACTGTCCATGGTAAGCCCAATTGGAGCTAAGCAAAAGTTGAAGAGACAGGCCAAGTGGAAAGCCAATCCAAGCTGAAGATTTAGGCCAAGTTAAAGAGAAAAGAAAGAGTATAGGAAGGACATGCAGTTGTGACCAGGGTTGAAGGTGAAAACCTAAAAGTGAAATGGTTGGGTAACAACTTCTACTAAAGAAAAGCAATTTGTGTGAACTAGTAGAAGTTGTGAAGTATCTTGAAGAAGTAGGTTGGTGCCTACAAATTGTTGACTTGGCGCTCTGTTGAGGGCATTAGGATTTCCTATAGGTTGGTGCCTACAAATTCGCTGAGTTGGTGCTCAGCTAGGGGACTGAAATATCCTATAGGTTGGTACCTATAAAAGTTGTAAGTTGGTGCATACTTTGTAGGATGAAGTTTACAAAATATTTACAAAGATAAATTGTATAAGTGCTTCTTATATAAAGATTCACATCTCATGATATTTGTGCATCAAATGTTTTAATACCTAAAAATTGTTAATAATAATGTTGAATGAATCCAAATTTCCAGAAATCTTTTTGGGAGAAGCAATCAACATAGTGGTCTACATTTTGGAAAGAGCACAAATTAGAATGAACAATGATAAGACACTTCATGAATCATGGAAATCTAGATGAATAGTCTAATACTTCAAAGTATTTGGGAGCAAGTGGTATATCAAAATAAATGAAGATAATTTAGGCAAGTTTGATTCTAGAACAAATGAAGATCTTTCTTCGCTATGCATTTGGAAGCAAGGCATACAATGCTACAACAAAACTCTATGAAAGGTGTTAGAAAGTATTGATGTAAAAGTGGTTGAAGCAATATCTCAAAAAGAAAACTTGCAAAAAAATAAAAACCTGAATGAGACAATCTACAAAAACGAGAAAAGGAAGAAAAAGAGGAATGAGAAAAGAAAGAAGAAGAAATAGATACCAATATCCAAAGATGCCACCCAGACTTATCCAAAATCATCATCCAGAAAATCATTTTTATTTTTTTTTATGATATAGATACATGAGTTTAGAATTGAAGAGGATTGGTAAGTACACCAAAACAAGAGAATGTTTCTTTTCTATCCAGACTAGAGCCTAAGAAAATTACACAAGCTAGTGAAGATAAGTGTTTTGTTAATGCTATGGGATAAGAATTGAATCAAATTGAGAAGAATGGGACATGAGAACTTGTGCCTGGATCAAAAGACAAGAATGTGATTAGCACCAAATAGGTCTTCATAAACAAGTTGAATGAAGAATCATGGACAAGTAGTAAGAAATGACACAAGATTGGTCTATAAAGGGTATGCTCAAGTTGAGGGTATTGACTTTGAAGAAACCTTTTCTCTAGTTGCAAGATTAGAAGCAATCAAAATGTTTTTTGCATTTGCATATTTCAAGAACTTCAAAGTCTATCAAATGGATGCCAATTCAACATTTCTAAATTGAATTATAGAAGAAGTATATATTAAACAACCAAAAGGATTTCAATTGTCAGAAAATGAAGATCTTGTATGCAAACTACAAAAAATAAAATCACACTATGGATTAAAGAAAACTCCCAGTACTTGGTATTCAAGACTTGAAAAATACCTACAACAAGAAGGTTTCAAAAGAGGAGCAACATACAACAATATTTACATCGAAATATAAAATACAAATTTGTTAATCATTGTGGTTTATGTGGATGATAACATTTTTGGAAGTAATGCTAATTGAATGAATTGAAATTTTGCAAAAGAAATTCAAAAATAATATGAGATGTCCATGCTCGGAGAATTGTCATTCTTCATAGGTTTGTAGCTTTCTTAATCTAGCAAAGGCATATTCATTTCTCAAAACAAATACATCAAGGATATGTTGAATAAATTCATAATAGAAGACTATGCACTTGTCAATACACCTGCGATCCCATGATGTAAATTGAGCAAAGATGATGAATTTCCATAAGAGAATCAAACACTATACAAGAAAATGATTAGAATCCTACTATATGTCACAACATCAGTGTGAGACATCATGCAAGCAATATGCTTGGTTGCAAGATTTCAATTTGCACCAAAGGAGACGTGCAAACAACAAAAAGAAAATTAAGATATTTAAAGGGAACATTGGACTTTAGCTTGTGGTATCAAGTAAGGATTTCACTATAACAACTTATCAAATGCAGATTGGGAAGGAAGTAGTGATGACAAGAAATTACAAGTGGAGGAGTATTCTTTCTAGGCAATTGGCCAGTATCATGGTGGAATAAGAAGCAACTTCAATTTCTCTATCCACAACATAAATTGAATATATTGCAGCAATAACATGCTGCACATAGGTTCTTTGGATGAAGTAAACACTAAATAATATCAAGGTAGAATATGATCAACCAATCTCAATCATCTATGACAACATAGACACAATCAACATTTTAAGGAATCTTACTATGCACTCCAAGATGGAGCATATTACCATCAAGTACCACTTCCTAAGAGAACAAGTAGTCGAACAAAGTGTCAAGCTTGAATACATTTCCACCAAGGAATATGTTGCATATATTTTTACCAACCCATTCCTAGACACACATTTGAATATATCAAACATAAATTGGGACTAATATCCCTCTCATCTCGTTAATAAAGGGAAGCAAAGCTCAAGGGGAGCATCCCTTTTCCATTGATGTCAAAAAGAGAGATTGTTGGAAATGTTGTTTTCATTGACTTCAAAGATAGGGGTAGACCAAAGATGCCCAAGATAAAATTTTCAAGATGAAAATTGTTGGAAATATTGTTAGGATACGTAGTTTTTTAAGGCCCACTTTGGATACCCTATCTTTGAAGGCATTTTTACTCTAAAGGCCTATCTCAAATGAGACCATAGGATATATGGTTGAAAACTGTATTCCGAGGCCTTTCTGATCTGAATTGGATCATTATTGATCCGGATTTAAACAGGAACGCAACAAATTACAGAGATAACCATATACACAAATATGCAGCGGAAATAATACTTCATTTCATTAATGGAAAATACTAAAATATGC
>APFE030590492.1:29088-65226 GCA_000404065.3 Pinus taeda
GGCAGGTGGCCACCAATATCCACCTGGATCAATTATATTGTTTTTTATCCATCTCAATTCAATTGGAGTGGAAAAAGTGGAGGAATCAGCTCACAAGACTTTTTTTATTGGCGGGATCCAATTTGACGAAATGAGGTCTGAAACATTCCGGGAGCGTTTTGAGGAACAAACATTTTTTTTTTGGGGGGGGGGGGGTGGGGGGACTTTACCAATTTGGAACAACACCTTTTCGTGCTATTCTAAACACAAATGTTTTTCCAATGATGTAAGAAGCACACCAATTGGAGTCTGTATGCAAAAGTTATGCCACTCAGAAGTTTTCCTAGTTTCACACCTATAGTTCGGGAGGATGTTGCGTTAGCCCTCATTATTCATGGAAAATGGGATAGCCACATTTTTCTGATGTAAAATACTCTAGAAGAGTCTATTTTATAACTCTAGTTAAGAGTTTATGTATTCAATCTTAACCACTACTAGGCTATCAGGTTGTGTTATAACCGAGCCACTAGGAGGAAGAGACATTCCATTCTTTCGAGAGAATTTTGTTCCATAGATTAGCAAATATATCCATGAGAGATAGGAGGTAAAGCACACAAAGGAGATTTGTGCACTGTAACATCCCACGGGCCACAAGCATTACTTCTTTGTACCTACATCCATATTTCCAGACAGAGAAAGAGAGCGAAGCAACCTCACCTTCCAGATGGGTTTTCTCCCAAAAGGGTTTCCCAAAGAGCATATATTATGTCTTATGTGTGTGTGAAATTATTTTTTTGTTCTCTAGTTTTCTGCGTAATTTATATTCACATGCATGCACTAATTACAGTTAAATCCATAGACCTTAAAGTTTAATAAATTGTAATAGTGTAAAATTTCAGTATTTTAATATATTATTATTAGATCTATTGTAACGAATTTCCCAGTGGAATATCCATGAAAATTTACGGATCATTTAGTATCAGAGCAAGTTTCTTTGAGTACTTATGGATATTTTCAGGGGATATAGGTCGTTGGGGTTGAAAATCAGAAAACCCTAATCATGGACGATGAATTTGTAAATGAACCTTATGATCCTGCAGAGGTGAGGTTTTCGCAGCGCGAACAACAAGTCACAGATATAAACCGCAATGTAAACCTCTTCATGGTGTCCCTAAGAAATAATTTGGGTATATTTGGAGAAGGCGGGGGTTCGAATGTACAGGAGAAATCAGAAGGGGGATCGAGAGATCGGGAAGAGACAAAGAACTTACCGAAGAAAGAACCTGGAAAAGATCAACCCAGTTCGAGTGTTGTGAATCAATCCCTGTTCAAAATGGAAGAAAAATTTGATATCAGGTCGTACCATAGCGAGATCGACGCTCTGAAGCTAAACTACTGGTTGTAGAAACCGGAAGTTTATTTCAGTGTCCATCAAATCAAGGAAGGGAAAAATATCTCATTCATGTGACTGAAATTAGAGGGCCATGCACTGATTTGGTGGGAGAGCCACGTGGAAACCCTAACATTGGAGATAGAATCTCTAGTGACTAAGTGGGAGGATTTCAAAATCCTCATTAAGTCATTGTTTTATCCCATTCGGTACGTGGAGGACCAATGGATCCGGTGGCATTATTTCAGGCAAAAGTCGAGCCAAAGCATGCAAGAGTACACCACAAAATTCAAAAATATGGCTATAATGTTGTGTTTCTCTCCAAATAACCCAAATGTACTCAAGTGTTTTAGGGGCCTACACTTCCATTTGTGTGAGCAAATGATGTTTTTCAAGCCCAAATCGGTGGACAAGGCTTGTGTACAGGCACATTACCTGGAGAACATAGGCCTGAAAAGAGTGGATCGAAGCAGAAGGAGAAACATGAAGCTTTTAAGGAGGGGAAGAAGAAGAAAAAAAGGGGAAAAGATAAAAATATGGAAGCCAGAACACACCAGTGTAAAGATCCTAGCAACCACTACAACATTGATAGCAATACAGAGGAGAAGTGTTGAAAGTTGTATATGGAGATAAACCCGAAGAACAAGAAGCAAGATAATAAGAAGAAGAATATCATGGCCACTGATTCGCGCAACCAAGTTGAAAACAACTCAGACATGGTTGAGAAGATCGTCTATACATCAATGCAGAAGGAGGTGAATCTGAGTAGCCTTCAGCAATAGGTAGAGAAAGAAATGACCAAACCCTTCCATATAAAGATACAGGTCAAGAATACAAATATTGATGCTCTGTATGAATCAGGATCGCAAGAGAATCTCATTGCAACGGAGCTGGTCAAGAAGTTGGGGCTATAATTTCGTGATCATCCAAACCCATCTCCACTGGGATGGGTAAATAAGGATGCAGAGCTGAAGGTAACAAAACAGTGCAAAATTAGATTTGCTATCAACATTGATTTTATTAATGAAGTAGATCTGGATGTGGTTCCCCTTATTGTATGTGGAGTCGTGTTTGGGAGTCCATACATGTACATGTGTGATGCAATATTCATGAGGAGAGCTAACCAATATCGACTTATCAAGGATGGAAAATAGTTCATCATCAACGCACATAAAGGCAAGTCAAAACTTTCACTTGCCAACCAAGCCAAGAAATTGATCAGTTCTAGCAAGAAGTACGTTTTATTGTTTTTACGAGAAATTCAGTCTGAAGAGGATTCAATAAGAGGCAAGGAACCCTTGGAGGGGTGTACTAATAAACAAAAACAACAATTGGAGGAGTTGTTACATGCATACAAGGATGTGTTCCGAGAGCCTAAAGGGTTACCACCTAAGAGAGAAGTGGAGCATAAGATCCAACGAGTGCCAGACTCTCCATTTCCAAATATCGGGTTGTACAGGCAGTTTGTTATAGAAGCAAGTGAGGTGAAGAAATAGTTGTAGCACCTGCTGGAACATGGTGTCATTCAACTGAGGACATCACCATGTGGGTCACCCATCATCATTATGCCAAAGAAGGATGGGACTTGGTGGATGTGTATAGATTACAAGGTGTTGAATAAAATCATGCTCAAGAATGTATACCTCATGCTTAGGCTAGACGATCTACTAGATCAGTTGCAACAAGCAAAGTATTTCACCATACTGGAATTGAAGTCTGGATATCAAAATGTTTGAGTCAAAGCAGAAGATACATGGAAGACCGCCTTCAAAACCAGGAAAGGTTTGTATGAGTGGTTAGTTATGCCATTTGGCCTATGTAATGTGCCAGCGATTTTTATGAGATTAATGAATTATGTACTGTGCCCTTTAATAGATTCATTTGTTATTGTCTATTTGGATGATACATTGGTATATAGTGCTACCTGGGAGGAGCATATTTCACATTTGACACAGGTGCTGGAAAAATTGAAGAAGCACCAACTGCTAACAAATCTCAAGAAGTGTGAGTTTGCGCAACAGTATTTGTGTATCTAGGGTATGTGATCGGTGGAGGAAAATGAAGATAGATCCTTCCAAGATGGAGGCCATCATGAAATGGCCTCTGCCTACTAATTTTTTTGATGTTAGGAGTTTCATTGGGGCAACACAACACCTGAGGAAGTTTATAGCTTCATTTCCAATGGTAGAAACACCACTCCACACCATAACAACAAGTGGCAAAGTTTTCCAGTGGGGTAAATGTCAGCAAAAGGATTTCAAGGAGCTAAAGAAGAAGATCAGTCAAGCACCAGTTCTAGCATTATCAAACTTGCAGCAATCCTTTGAAGTGGAGACAGATGTGAGTGGGTATGTTATGGGAGTTGTCTTGATGCAAGGAGGAAGGCCCGTTTGCTACCATTCTGAAGTATTCCAATGGCAATTCTTAACTACCCTACATATGATAAGGAGCTCTATGCCATGGTGCAAGTTGTGAAGAAGTGGAAGCCCTATCTAATGGGAAAGGATATAGTAATCCACATAGATCACCAACCATTACATTACTTGCAGGCCTAGAGTAAGCTACAGTAGACCAAGCATTACAAGTGGATGGGGTTTTTACAACAATTTCATTTGGTGATCAGGGATAAGAAGGGAAACACAAACAAGTTGGCTGATAAGCTTTCGAGGCCACCCACATCAAAGACTACAACTTTGGGGACTCTTATGCACATGGAGCCATTCACCCATGATGCATATCGAGAGGCATATTCAGAAGATGAAGACTTCAAGGAGGCGTATCAGTAGTTGCAGAGTCAGAGTCATGTGCACGATGGCGACGAAACCGTTGACTACCATCTCCAAGATGGGTTACTCTACAGGCTAGATAAGCTATGTGTTCCTAAAGGTGAGTTTTTTTAGCTGATTAGAGAGGCTCACACCTCCAAGGTTGTAGGGCACTTTGGTGTAGGGAAGATCATGGCTAACTTGCAGAGGTATGCGTATTGGAACAAGATGCAAGAGCAGGTAGCTAGGTTCATAAGAGGATGCATGCTTTGTTGTACCAACAAGCCCAACAATAGGAAACAAGGTCTATATCATCCCTTACATGTACCTACTCGTCCTTGGGAAAACATTTCCATGGACTTTGTGGGAGGTTTACCGACAAACAAGAAGGGACATGGCTACCTGTTCGTGGTAGTTGACAGGTTCAACAAGATATGTGTTCTGATGCCCTATAAAAAGACCATCAATGGACAAGAAGCAACAAACTTGTTCTCTGGACAGGTTTGGGTGCACTTTGGGATATCAAGGAGCTGTAGAAATTACTTATAGATTCAAATTGCAGATTGTAATATGCTAAAACAATTGACTTGAATCTACTCTACTCATTAGCGGTAACAAAAATTGATTGATAAAATCACGAAGCAAAAAAGGAATAATTTCTATCACACATAGCACAATAATTTTTAGGGTAAAGCCACAGTTAAAAACCCCTTCTATATGTATATTGCATTAATAAGAAGATATGAGAAAAAAAATACAATGTTTGTTCAACCCGAACAATCTCTACACAAGTATAATCTATCTCACTACTTCACAAACCAACTCAAGGCAATACTTAGCCAAATCTGATGCCTGTCAAGCTCCTACTTCCTTGTGTAGTTTCCTAGGGAATTAGTCCATATTTAATTAGGAAGTTCTCATCCATAATTGCGCAATCCATCCATAGGCCTTTTTCTGATTACATGTACCATCAATTTAATTTAAATGATTTTACAACTGATGGTACGTTGTCCCTGCACTTTAATCTCAATTGGGTCTTTCTCAGAATTGACATGCATGAGTTATTTATGAGTGAATTATCAGGTATGTGATTTATCACTGCATGTGAATTAAATCCAAATTAATTCACTTGACCTCTCACTAGTTCATCCATCAGTTAGAACTAGTTTAACTGAAGTTAACTCAATTAAACTGAATTAAATAATTACAACTCGATAATAACTCAACCCGGCCCCCTAAACTTTAGGGATCACTCTACATGACTCTAGATAGACTCCCAACTTGAATTTATTGAGCCAACTAAGTCAACTTACCTTAGTTAACTATTACAAGTTGCTATGAGAATTAGAATTAGAATTTAATTCTTGGACAAATTAAATTAGGATTTTCTTGATGCTATTTTTAACATCTCTTGTTGCTATTTTCAACACTCCCTCTCAACAAGAAAGGAATTCAACTCTATCCCGATCGGATACCTTTGGAATGTTCTACATGCAACACTTATCACTGGTTATGTTGCTATTGCAACATCTGCCAAAAAAAAAATAAAAAATCCAAACAAAATGAACGGAATCAACTGTGTCTGCAACTGTCTACTGGGAGAATTGTGTTGTTGTTGACTTTGCTTCTGAGGTTCCTCCTTTGCTGTCAACTCTACTCTACACTCCTCAGTATCTGATTGACACTGATCCTCCTGCTATTGGATATTGTGGGCCCCCCATAGCAAGGGTATTGATCCATGAGACAAAAAGCACCTCAATGGATAATGCTCGATTTTTGAAACTCTTGGACTAAGGTTTCATATCGCCCGTAGAAAGGGTATTGATCCATGAGACAAAAAACACCTCAATGGATCCTGCCCAATTTCTGAAACTCTTGGACTAAGGTTTCATATCGCCCCACCTCACACCTAGAAGTATGGATGCATGTGGTCCTTCTGTAGATTTGGCTCAAAATTTCCCCCTACTGGAGGTCTCTGCTTGAGTGGATGTCTCCACTCGATCTCCTCTTTGTTTCTCCAATTGTGGCTACTCCACAACTTGTTTAGGCTGCTTCTGAGGCTGCATATTGAGAGGTAATTGATGCTCCCTTTCAACCACCAAGTCTCTAACCTTTGACTCACTCCTCAGGGATTTGCATGCATGAGCTAAATCCGATCTACTCATACTGATGTTGCTACTTCTCTGTTGTTGCGTCCACACTGGTGTTGAAACTAATGCAATAATGAGCCTGATCTCCCCAGGTCTTGAAGTACTAGCTTCCATAGGGATGCTCCCTCTAAAACTAGACTTCCTCTGAGTTTCGATCTCCATGTGGGAAATCTCGCTCGGCCTCAATCTACCAATGTCAATGATCACAACTAATTTTTTTATCACTAAACATTAGCTCAATGATATGCCCACTAGCATCCTTCTAGCTCCATTAAGAAGTCTGCACACAGGGTCTTCTGGATCTGCCCTGAACTAGAGCTCCATCAATCTGCAAGGAAAACTTCGAATTCTCCTCTTTTATAGTGATTTCAAATCTGATACCATGTAGAAATTTCTACAAATCTATCTCTTATACAACGTATAAATTTCTACAAATTTAGCTTCGTTACCATGTAGAAATTTCGATAAATATAACTTTGATGCCATGTAGAAATTTCTTGTAGATTCAAACTGCATATTGTAATATGCTAAAACAATTGACTTGAATCTAATCTACTCACCAGCGGAAACAAAAATTGATCGATGAAATCATGAAGCATAAAAGGAAGAATTTCAATCACACATGACAATAATTTTCTGGGGAAGCCAGCTAAAAACCCCTGCTATATGTGTTGCATTAATCAGGAGATATGAGAAGAAAATACAATGTCTATTCAACCCAAACAATCTCTGCACAAGTACAATCTATCTCACTGCTTCACAAACTAGCTCAAGCCAATACTTAGCCAAATATGTTTCCTTCCAAGCTCCTACTTCCTTGCACAATTTCCTAGGGAATTAGCCCCTATTTAATTGGGAAATTTCTCATCCATAACTGCACAATCAATCCATAGGTCTTTTTCTCATTGCATGCACCATCGGTTTAATTTAGATAATTTTACAACTGGTAGTACATTAGCCCTAAACTCTAATCTCAATTGGTTCTTTCTCAAAACTGGCATGCATGAGTTATTTATGAGTGAATTATCAGTTATCTGATTGATCACTTGATCTCTCACTAGTTCTTCCATCAGTTAGAACTAGTTTAATTGAATTTAACTCAATTAAACTGAATTAAATAATTACAACTCAATAATAACTCAACCCAAGCCCCTAAAATTTAGGGATCACTCTACATGATTCTAGATAGGCTCCCAACTCGAATTTACTGAGCCAACTAATTCAACTTAACTTAGTTAATACTTGTTACAAGTTGCTATGAGAATTAGAATTACAATTAAATTCTTAATTTAATTCAAGGACAAATAAAATTTGGATTTTCTTGATGTTATTTTGAACATTTTTTGTTTCTATTTTCAACAGGGGCATCATTTCAGACAGGGACACAATATTTCTCAATGCATTCTGAATGACATAGTGGGAGAAGATGGACACAAAGTTGAAGAGATCTACAACATTCCATCCACAGACATATGGGTAGATAGAAGTAGTCAACAAGACTTTGGTGCAACTTTCGAGGGGATACAACCAGAAGCATCCGAAGACCCGGGATGAAAATCTGGTATATATACAACATTCTTATAACAGAGGAATCCACACTTCTATAGGAAAGTCCCCATTTGAGACTTGTTTTGGATATTTTCCACCTTCACCTTTCGATATTGCATATGGGCAACAAGAAGGAGTAAGGGAAGATCTTACAGGAGATGCTTTGAGGGCTGAAAAATTTATAGAGGGGATCAGGAAGATCCATCTATAGGTACAAGAAACACTTTAGAAGCCGCAGGAGAAGTATAAGGCCAAGCATGATCAACACAGAACAGAGAAATCATTCAAGGTGAGAGACAAAGTATGGCTATAGTTGAACAAGGAGAGGATGAAGGGGCCTGGTGAGAAAATGAAGGCTCTAAGGTATGGTCCCTTTGAGATGCTTAAAAAGGTGGGTGATAATGCCTATCGACTCATTTTACCACCAAATATGCGCATTTACTCAATTGTGAATGTATAGAATTTGGAACTCTATGAGCCTTCCATGCTAGATTAGGAAGAGGAACAAATCATACATTCTGTGGAGGATTTGACACCAAACACTCAAGCAGAGTTGATAGAAGATATAGTTTTGCAGAAGAGGTCCATATCTACAAGACAAGGGCAGCATGAACTTTGGCAGATTGTGTTGAAGGGAGAACTTCTACACAAAGCTACATGGTACACCAGAGAGGTGGAGGAAAAATTTCCTCACCTCATTTAGTAAAATATTTTGGTGAGCAAAATCCTACCAAAATGGGGAGGTGTGATCTGAATTGGACCATTATATTGTTTTTCATCCATATCGATGAATTTGGAGTGGAAAAAGTAGAGAAATCAGCTGACGGGACCATTTTTACTGGCAGGACCTAGTTTGGCAAACAAGGTCTGAAACATTCTGAGAGCGTTTTGAGCCATCAAACGACGTTTTTTGGGGGTAAATTTTTTTCGCTTAAAAAAAAATGTTATTCTACACACATAGATATTTCCAATAGCGCAAGGAGCGTGTCAATCGAAATCTGTATGCAAAAGTTATGCCACTCAGAAGTTGACTTCATTTTTTCACACCTATAGTTCAGGAGGAGGCCGCATCAACCCCCATTATTCATGGAAAAGGGGCTAGCCACATGTTTGTGATGTAAAGACTCTAGAAGCTTCTATTTTGTAACTCTAGTTAAGAGTTGATGTAATCAAACTTAACCACTAGTAGGCTACCATGTTGCATTATAACCGGGCCACTAGGAGAAAAAGACATTCCATTCGTTTGAAAGAATTTTGTTCCATAGTTGAGCAAAGATATCCATGAGAGATAGGAGGTAGAGCACACAGAGAGGATATGTGCACTGTAGCGGCCCACAGGCAACAAACATTAATTCTTTGTAGCTACAACCCTATTTCCAGACAGAAAAAGAGAGCGAAGCGACCTCACCTTCCAATTCGGTTTTCTCCCGAAAGGGTTTCCCATAAGCATATCTTATGTCTTATGTGTGTGTGAGCTTATTTTGTCGTTCTCTACTTTTCTCCATAATTTATATTCTCATGCATGCACTAATTACAATTAAATCCACTATCTTAAATTTTAATAAACTATAATAGTGTAAAATTTCAGTATTTTAATATATTATTATCAGATCTATTGTGACAAATTGTCAAGTGAAATATCCACAACAGTTTACGGATCAATTTCCAATAATATATGACATTGACCTCTAACGCCATAGGAATGAAGAGATATGAAAGATTATGTCAGGTCGAACCAACAAGAAAGTACAGGTTGGCCCAACTAGTATTACAAGTTAGTCCCATAAATGAACACAAAAACACTATAAATAAAGGATTGATGAGTGCATTTGAATATCATCCAAGAAAGAAGAGATTTGAGGTGAACGAGACAAGTTGGGGAACAATGTTAAGGTTTTAAACGTGGAAAAAAATGTGATGTGGAATGAATGAGTCATCTTGGCATTTTTGGTATAAATTTTATTTTGGGATGTTTTAGATCGTGAAATTTTAATGAGATAGAGGCAAGATATCCATGTACATGTAAAAATTTCAAGCATTGATTTGTTATACTTTCGAAGTTATGCTCTAAGGAAGTTAGGGTTTCTGAATGCCCTTGAAATCTGCTTCAAATAGGTCAATTTGTCATTTTTGGTATAACTTATTTTTGGAGATGTTTCAGACTATGAAATATTGACGAGACAAAGGCAAGATATCTAGGTACACGTGGTAAAAATTTCAAACTTTGGTTTGCTATAGTTTTAGAGATATTCCTTGTGGAAGCTAGGGTTTCTAAATGCTCCTGAAATCTACTTCAAATATATCAATTTGACTTTTTTACTAAAGTTATATTTTGAGATGTTTTGGACTACGAAATATTGAGGATAAAAAAGACAATATCTCTAGGTACTTGTAAAAAATTTAGATTTTGGCTCACTATATTTTCATAAATATGCCCTGTGGAACATAGGGTTTATAAATTCATAAACCATCAAAGTTTGGTATAAGAGAAGTTTTGGATTCAAGGGGACGCCTTTGTGGCTAAGGGGTTTGGATTGGGTCTATGTTAGACCCTATTACGGTGGGAGATTTGCAAAAATGATTATGGTGGTGAAAATAAATGACGACAATTCAAAAATAGAGATTGAGAAATTCAACGGGCAGAGTTTTGAGTTGTGGAAACTCAAAATGGAAGACTTGTTGGTGGACAAAGATTAGTGGATTGTTGTGGATTTGGGTTTTGCACTAATGGGGATGTCAACAAAATATTGGACGAAATTGGATCAGAAGGAAAAGAGCACGATATGATCGTGCCCTTCAGATTCAATATCACTATGTAAGTTAGGGGAAGCTACAACAAAGGATTTATGGGACAAGTTAAGGACTTTGTATCAATCTAAGTTCCTGGTGAACAAATTCTTCATGTGGAAAAAGTTGTATAACTTGACGATAGAGGATGGAGACTTAGTGACAACATTTGAATGCCTTCAATATTATTGTTGGACCTTTGTTGGTTCCATAATTGAATAAATATGTGTACTAATCTCATTTATAAATGACTTTTTGAGGAATACATGGATACATTTCCTTAAGAAGAAATTTGAAGTCTTTGACAGATTTAAGGAACTTAACGCTCTAGTAGAGAATGGGACAAGGAAGAAAATAAAGGTGTTGAGGATGAATAATGGTGAAGATTTATAAGGGAAGGAATTTGAAAGAGTTATAAGAAGTGTGATATAACACGACAAATGACTACCCCATACACTCCTCAACATAATGGAGTTGCAAAAAGGATGAATGAGACAAATAAATCAATGGGAGGAGAAGGTCATTAAGAAGCTATATAAGAGGTTTGACAACTTTTAAAAAACATTGATTGAGCAACTGTCGAGGATGTTAGCTCGGATCATACTGAGAGAAAAACATATGACTACAAAGCACATTGAGCTACACTAGGAAGAAAATTCCAACTCTTGGCTATTTAAACACCCATAATACTCGTTAGGTCTACGTAACAATAGATCAATGGATAATAACATATGGCATCATTCTACTAAAGTTAAACAATTTTGATGGTTCCAACCCATCACGATGGATCACTCAAATAGAACATTACTTCACCCTCCAAGGTATTACTAATGATATGATGAAATTGAAGGTGGGGGTCCCATAATTAGATCCAAAACAAGAGTAATGGAGGCAATGACATTAAAATTACTTATTCAAGCTACATATCTTATAGTTTGTTAAAGTTGTTTATGAATGTTTTGAGATACTTGTTATTTGGGACAAGTTACCAAGTTACATTGAACTAGCTCGATCATAGAATTTAGAGCAACCATTTAGTAATTAGACATATGTGTAGAGAACTTAACATATTACTTTTATAAATAATGTTTCATTAGTGACATCAAGCACATGTCAAAATAAAGTGTCCTGCTATATGGTTGGAAGCAACCGAGAGGACCCTAGAAGTCGAGATGGTGATTAATACACAAACAAAAAACTGAAATTCATTCCCCACACTAATTCTTCCCATGGTAATTCACCTAACAAAAGTCCTAGTCATCTCTTAAAAGTACAAAGTTAGTCTCCAACAAAAATGGCAGAACACTAAAGAAATGGACTATGCTATAATTGTGATGAAACATATGCTCCAGGTCATAGGTGTAAAGAACATAAATTGTTCCAAATTGATATTGACCTATTAGACCATGACCAAAGGCATAACTATAGAATAAAAACCAACATTACAAGTTGAAGACATCAACAAACTTCAAAAAATAAACCTCCATGTCCTATTGAAAAATCCCTAATCTCCCTGCAATCATTATCCATCATTTCAACTTCATTATCCATCATTTCAACTTTACAAACCTTGAAACTTACAAGTTACATCAAGCACCGAAAGGTTATAGCCCTAGTTGATAGTAGCAATTTTCACAATTTCATTCGCAACACAATGGCGAAAGAGATGCATTATTTTGTACACCTAGTGCACAACTTTCAAATCATGATTGCTAATGGAGGTATGATGAAATGTGGGGGAACATGTGAAAACATCAAACTCCAAATGGGAGATTATCAACTCAAAACCTATTTATTTTCCATTGACATGGGCATATGTGATATGGTATTGGGGAAAAATGGCTACACATGTTTGGACCAGTCACGATGAATTTCAAATAAATGTGTGTTTCACTAAAGGAAATCTATGCACCCTTCAAGAGCTTCGAGCAAGCTCCCTTGAAATAGTGTGCCCTCATCATATGGATAAATTGTTAAATACAGACCACTCTGGCATTATTACCAAATTTAATGCATATGAATTATGGATAATATAACACAAGAAATCCACCCAAATTTGCAGTTGGTCCTTGACAAACATCATCAAGACATTGAGACACCAAAGGGTTTGACCCCTTCTCCAGGGGAGCATAACCATGCCTATGCCTTAATTCTAGGACGTCAACCACCCAATTTATGTCCTTGTCAACACCCTTCTGCACAAAAGAATGAAATAGAAAAGATCATTCAAGAACTATTGGAAGCAAGGGACATACATCCCAATACAAGCCCTTACTCATTACCAGTAGTCACAATGTTAAATAAGGAAGACACTTGGCGCATCTGCCCTAATTTTAATGCTCTCAATAAGTTGATGATCAAGGAAATTTTTCTTATCCCAGTGATTGATGATCTCCTAGATGAATTGCATGGAACAAAGGTTTTCAATAAACTTGACCTATGTTCAGGATACCACCAAATCAAAATGAAAGAGATGAACATCCCTAAGATGAATTTCAAAACACATGGTCATTATGAGTTTTTAGTGATGCCTTTCGGTCTTCATAATGGCCTTCATTGTGTTATCTTGTTCACGAGGCTCAAACAAGTTGCTTTATTTATATCTGTGCATGTGTGTATCCCCAGTTCTATTGAGCACCCAAATGTTCTAAGCTTTGGTGAAAGGACTAAAAAATATTACAATGTTGATTGGTTGCACAAGTGCTCTTCCCTAACATAGATTTGAATTTCTTGTTCTTATTGCAAATGGAAGATTTGGTATCATTGTGTATATAAAAAAGCCTTAATGGGTGGGGGCAATTGGAAAATGAGTCAACATCTTGTCCAAAGAAAGTGTTAGGCAACTCTCCAAATATTTGACAATGAATTCAATAATACTTCATCGCATAATTCTCTCAAGCTATTTATGGAGGGTAAGCCCAACAAGTTCGAGATTTCGGAATTCACCCCATTGTATTCACTATACCACAATAACAAATAAACAAAACAAAACAAAACAAAAAAAGAACAAATTCATATCCATGGAGTTGATAAAGCTTGTTCCAACAGAGACACACCTTGATTTAGTATCAAAGTTAGGTGTTCCATATACAAATAGATCTCCAATTCCTTCAATTCTGACTAGCTCCAAATAACCACAATAGATCTTCAATGCCTCCAATTATGACTATCTCCAAATATCCATTTAACAAATCCCCAATGGCTCCAATTTTTACTAACACCAAATATCGATTCAAGAGATCTCCAATACCTCCAATTTTGACTAGCTCCAATGTAACTCCTAGTAGTTGGACTATAATATAATAAACCATGTCAACTTCCATTGTTGCTTAATCATTATACCAATTAGTTGCAACAAAAGAAGGTCAGAGCATCTTTTCACCATTTCATCATAACAAATTCTTGCCCATAGCTCATGACACATCAAATTTACATTTGATAGCCAAATTATACAAAACAAATTTTCTCAATTGGCTTTAGTCACAACAAAATTCAACAAGTTGTTCTTAGGACAATAATTGTTACAATGAGAACCATATATTTACACCAACTTGGCATTGTCTACCCCAATGTTGTTCAACACATCATCCCTGCCTTGGCTAACAATTACACTTGGTGTGCATAACTAGAGTAATAATCCCAAGACTGTGTATTCTTGGCCCTACAAGTATATGCACTACTACTACTAACCCATATAACTCCTACCCTATTAATCTAACCCAATGTCCCCTTAAGAAGTGTCTAACATAGAGCTACCTTGGTGCCACATCTTGATTTAGTAACAAATTAGGTGTTCCATATACAAATAGATCTCCAATTCCTTCAATTCTGACTAGCTCCAAATACCCACAATGGATCTCCAATGCCTCTGATTATGACTATCTCCAAATACCCATCTAACTAATCTCCAATGGCTCCAATTTTTACTGAATCCAAATATCCATTCAAGTGATCTCCAATACCTCCAATTCTGACTAGCTCCAATGTAACTCCTAGTAGTTGGACTATAATATAATAAACCATGTCAACTTCCATTGTTGCTTAGTCATTATACCAATGCAAGGTGCAACGAAAGAAGGTCAGAGCATCTTTACACCATTTCATCATAACAAAATTCTTGCCCATTGTTCATGACACATCAAATTTACATTTAATAGCCAAATTATACAAAGCACATTTTCTTAATTGGCTTTAGTCGCAACAAAGTTCAACAAGTTGTTCTTAGGACAATAATTGTTACAGTAAGCACCATATATTTACACCAACTTGTCATTGTCTATCCCAGTGTTGTTCAACCTATCATCCCTGCGTTGGTTAGCAATTACACTTAGTGTGCATAACTAGAGTAATAATCCCAACACTATGTATTCTTGGCCCTAGTAGTATATGCACTACTACAACTAACCCATATAACTCCTACCCTATTAATCTAACCAAATGTCCCCTTAAGAAGTGTCTAACCTAGAGCTACCTTGGTGCCAATCATAGTGTCCCTAGACCAAATCATGCCTACCAAATGTCCCCTTAAAAAGTGACTAGCGTAGAGCTACCTTCGTCCTAATCATAGTGTCCCTGCCCAAATCATGCCCAACATGTATAATGCACCCTACGAACATCCATTAGTGGTTGAAATCACTATCCCAATGCAAGATTTGACAAAAAGGCACAAAATGACTTTTTATATCATCATCACATAAAAAAAAAAAAAAAAAAATGTCTAGTGCTCGCAAGACATCAAATGACTTCAATAGCCAACTTGTATAGAACATATTTTCTTAGTGTATTTTGAAATCAATAGTATTCAACAAGTCATTCTAAAAGAAGTTAGGAACAAAAAATGTTACAATGGACAGTACAACTCTCCGTCCAATAGTCACCACCTGCCCTACTATTGTCTTAACCATTATTGTCAACTTGAACACCTCTATTGGTAGCGCCCAATAATGTAACACATACAACCCCAACACCATTTAGCTCATCACCACCAAATCTAGTGACATTTGGCCTAATAACATCTAAACCAAGTAACGCATGCCCTACTAGTGTCTAACCCACCTAGAATAGTACCCCACTAAAGTATATTACAAAGCATAACATGAGTATTTTCCTAGGATGAATTGCCCTATTTTAGAAGTAAAATGTACAAGACAATGGAAATGAGAAATATAAGACAACTTAGAGTGTTTATCACTAGAATCACCGTTGAAAACATGATAGATATACTAAATATCATAATTAAGCTGGCATAGATCTCTATATATTAGTCATATATAGAGAGATCAAACCAAAAAATGAAAACCCAGATATAAATATTTGGGTGCACAAAAGTGCTACAGGTTGAGATCACAAATTGCGGAGCTATTGGGAAAGGTGTTTTCAGACATAATTTTTGGATTTTTTCAACTCATTCTGCAAATTGCAAACAGGGTTTGGAGAGAAAAGGAGGAGACCGCTTTTACTGAACTAAAGAGGACACATTCTCCTCTGCCATCACCATGTTTAAAAATAAAAATAAAAATAAAAAATGAACAAAAAAAATTGTATTATTCTAATTTAAAAATAAGAATAAAAATGAAAATGAAAAAAAAAATTGTATTATTCTAATTTTGCCCGTGTTTACCAATATTTTCCAGATTTTTATTTTCCCGATGTTTTAGAAAGTATCCTCTCTCTTTCTTTTAAATCTTACTTTATCAGCAACACCCACATAGCTACCTTTAAAATCACGGAGAGAAGGAACCTTTGAACATGTGTTTTGTTAAGCCTAAACTCTGCATATCTAACCATAAGTAATGGCAGTTTGTCCTTTGTCGTGATCTCTGAAAAAAAAGTCAAAATATGGCATATGACAATTAACATCCCTTCACAATTTTAATCCATTTAGAAATTCAGTGTATGTGAGATACAACCATAATTGAACCAACCTAAATAGCCTCGAATGAAACAAGTTCCAGCATGCAGTTCCCCGACTCCAAGTGACTAACTCGTCATTCCAGTCTTATCAAAATGTGAGTACTGTCTTATAACATGTGATCCCACAGAACTCGTAGAAATGACATGACTCCATAAAACAGCTTAAAAGCGTACAAATTCTTAAAATCAATTTGATATTACACGAAATCTGAATACTGTCTCATAACATGTGATCCCATAGAACTCGTAGAAATGACATGACTCCATACAACAGCTTAAAAGTGTACAAATTCTTAAAATCAATTTGATATTACACGAATACTTATACTGCAAAGCATCGCCAAAGATGCACACTGGATAAAATTTTCAACAGGATAATCATAATCCTTGAGATAAGATAATTTGTTTCGTGATAGGACATTCTTCAATGCTAAACATGCACGATGACAGAAATTAAAATGGCTCACATCTCCTACTTAGATAATTAATGCCGATGTCACAACCATGAATTTATATTCAAAAGTTTAATAGGAATTGTGGAATAGTAAGAATTTAGTTACATGTATTGTAACCTTTCACAGCATAATAACTGTTGCATTTATCCTATATTTGTAGTTAGTTCAAACAGCTTACAAAAATATTTCAAATTTGTTAGTGACTTAATGAGGTTCTATTTGTCTCATGATATCCAACTCATGTCATCTGTTCCGAATTTGCCAGTTCATTCCAAGCTTACACCACGCATGCTTGTTTTCAGAAAAAAACAGGCACAAAAGTCGTCATATCCAAAAGAAAAGCCACTACTGGGCGTTCACTTCATCTCAAAAACCATGAATGTTTAAACCACAAACATAGCCAAGAAAATTATTCTGAATTTGACAATTTATTCCAAACTTACACCATGCTCGCTTGTTTTCAGCATAAACTGGCTACAAAAGAGCGTATCATAAGCAGGAAAAAAAACACCACCGTGCGTCAGTTCATCTAAAAGACAATGAACGTATCAACCACCAATGGAGCCAAGAAAATTAAATAATACTGTGATTCAATTATTTCCTTGAACAATCTTCCTATCACACTAAATTTCTCTTACACTGCTATAGTCAGCCCTTTCTTAGCCATGCTATCCAAGACATCATTCAGCGCTTGACATAGGCCTACAATCTGGCATGCAAAGTCAGCAAATAATGATTAGAACTCACGTATATGGTGAGGAATTGTGGAAACTATGATTAGAAGTCACGTAAATGGCGAGGAATTGTTTAAACCATGAATGCGACTCAGCAAAGGGTGCAATTTTCTTACTTGTTGGTCCCACTGCTGCAGCTCTTCGATATCATCCTCAAAGTGTATGACTGCCTCAACCTGCAATGCCATAGTTACATTGTAAGATGAGGTATTTGCCCAAAATTTTGTGGGTTATAAACAAAACTAAATATTCTTTCTCAGATATCTAAGATAAGATATAAAGATCATAATCACGACATTTCAAGATCATAGAACTTAATCCAACCAACAAATCTATCTTACAGGTAAAAGTGGAAATAAGCTAGATAGGGAACAAATAACCAAGGAAATAATACAATTTAACATAGATAATGAACCATTTTATCTCTTACTAAATAGAAATTTAGTTTGCTTAATGATCCCTCGAGTGCGTGAAATTAAAACGCGCGCTTCCATCACAACAGTATTAACAATGAGGTTAAGAGGTTTAAAAAGTTAAGCAAATATGGAACCAATGACTGTCCCTCGTGGGTAGATTATCAGAGGAAATAAATTGCATTTTGCAAAGATCAACCAAGCAAGCTTAAACCATAATCAAGTTGAAATAAATTTGTGTTTCCTCAATAATGACTTCATTTAGGGCCCGGGAGGAAAACAGGGAAGACAATTCTATTACGTGTCACAAATGGCCTTAAGAACATTAGGTATAACAATGTTAGTTTCAGTGGAAAATGAAAAATGACAATATCACTTAAATAATCCATTCTACAGAGGAAGAGTGCACCCATCAGTCTTCGCTTGAATTGCATCACTCTTGGAATGCATTCAAGTTTCAAATTCTTAAAAGAGAAGAATATGACAATATCACTTCAATAATCCATTCTACAGAGTAAGACTACACCATCACTCTTGGCCTGAATTGCATGAGAGTTAAGTCCTATACATACCGAGTTGAAGAGTGGCAACTCAATACCATTTATTGTGAGCGAGCAGCATAGACTGGTGTGCCCCACCCTGGGATTTGAACCAGGAACTGCTGGTGTGCCCCACCCTGGGATTTGAACCAGGAACTGCTGGCACAGATCTAGCTAAATGCCCAGCAAATCTGATCACAACCAGTTGGGCTAACCCCTTGGGCTAAGGAAATCTTTTTTTAAGATGTATACAAGATCAAAAGCAACGTATTTTACAATCTCAGTGTATTTGAAATGGATAAAGAAATAGTGACCCAAATAATTAATGCTAGAATGATTATTATTATTATTATCCAATTTTAAGGTCACGGCCAAGCCAGACACCAAATTGGTGTATGAGACCCCCTTGTTTGTGGGACAAGGGACCCACCTCCACGCAGCGATTTGACTGCTAAGTCTACAAAGGCATACATACTCTAACCCCCTCTAGTTTTGAACCTGTGACCTCTTAGGAGGAAACACACGGTCTTTAACCATTACATGGTCTTGTGCGGCTGAAATTGAAAAACAATTCAATTTGCAGCTAAGTTTTACCAATCTCAATTCATAAGGAATAAAGAACAAAATTCAGTCACATCTGTCTTATATCCCGTTGAATAACAAAAAAGCTGCATAGCAGCACAAAATCAACCTGCTTACTCACAAAAAAAAAAAAAAAAATCTGATGGAAACAAGATACAATTAATTAATGTTAGGGTCATGTGGTTTGATATGATCCTTCAGATATACTTGATCTGAACTAGAGAAAATTCATAAACATATCCCAACCACACACAACCCATATCCAGAGCCTGAAAAAGAATCTGGTATACAGAGGTGTATAAAACATGTATGGTTTTTAATAGGTGGGGAAAGAAGTATCAATTAGAAAAAGAAAAAGAAATACATATTTTGATAGACAATTTTCCAATTTTTAGTCTGACTTGTTTGATATTCACACCATCTAATCCCATACAGATATAGCAAGTTACATGTGTGCTTCCATACATCTTCATCTTGCATGACTCGAGCCTTGAAAGTTGAAAAGTATGAAAAAGTATGGGACATACCAAGTTTTAACAGAATACAAAGGCAATTTTCAAGGTACTGACATGAGAAAATATTAGAGACCTTTGAACTTTGCACACATAAAAATAGATTTAATATCACATATTGTCAAAATGGTAAAAAAAAATTGAAGTCCCCAAAGATGGTGAGATAAGAACAGATTACGACTCTATTAAGCTTCAATATTAGAAAAAGATCTGATAGTGCCAAAGATTTAGTCATTGACAATTACACCTGTTATGAAGGACATCTACACTTGTATTGAATGATATCAAGTAATAATAACATAAACATAAACAGGACGTAATTTTTGTTCAGTCAGAAAAAATACAATTTGTTCTATTTTCTCACCAATTCCGAAGCAACTATTGCTGGAAATTTTGCAACAGATAAGATAACCCAGGCCAAAGATAAATATCTGCATAATCCTCTGAAACCGGATTCGTTGTTTCCAGATTTCGTGACACGTCGTGTCCGAATGGGACACGATCGAATCCAGATAGTGTCCTGTTCGGACACATTGTATCACGAAATCCGGACATGAATCCGGCAAACCAGGACCCGCACGGCCATAAAAGGTGGAAATGCCTTTATTTTGTATCATTTTGTGTCATTTCTTTTGCAAGAGGTGAGCTGTGGGTTTGCTGTTAGAAGTTTGGAGCAAGGAGCCAAGGGTTTGGAGTGTTTTCAAGGAGATTCAAGCAACAGGTAAGTAAATTTCCTCTATATTTTTTTGCATTTGTATTACAACAGTTTGTATATGCATTTCTTTTACAATTTTGTGCATTTTTTTTTTGTTACAGTATTCATGGCTCAATCAAGGGCAGCGTGTAGGGGGCAAAAGAAGGGAAAAAATGTCCTCATTGGAGATGCCCCTCCTCCCCCAATTTCACCGAAGTCTGCAGCAAGTAATGTTGAGGGAAGACTTCCTCCTAAAAGTAACATTGCGAAATATCCCCTGTGGAAATATGTCAAAAGAGAGGATGGGCCAAGCAGCAAGGGGAAAAGAGGCAATGTGAAATGGAGATGCAACTTTTGCCACAATACTTTCCCAAGCACATATTTTCATGTGAAAGGCCATTTGTTGGCTTTACCAGGTTGTAGAGTTGGAGCCTGTACACAAGTTCTTTTACCAAAGAGGAAAGAAATGGAAAAAGAGTTCACTATTGGTATGGAAAATGTGGCTGCAACAAACAAATCAAAAAAAAAAAAAACCAAGATGATGACCCCCTTCCATTTTTGAGGAAAGGCAACAACAAATTTCCATTTGAGAGTTCTATTGGGGTCAAGCAGCAAGAAGAAAGACAATTTCACTTGGTCCAATGGACAAGATTTTTCAAAAAGAAAAACAGGAAGAGCTTGATCTCACCATTCCCTTTTTTCTATCAAAACTCCATATCCTTTAATGTTGCACACTCACCTCTATTTATTGAGATGTGCCGAGCTCTAACTCATGGGTCTCCATCATGGTATGTGCCTCCTAGTTCAGAGAAGTTTAAAACCACATTGTTGACAAAGGCAAAAAAAAAGTGCAAAAAATGCTTGAGTCTATTAAAGCATCATGGCCAACATCTAGGGTTAGCATTGTTTATATGGATGGACAAATCCAACACGACACCCACTCATCAACTTCATGGTTTCTTTCTTGAATGGTCCAGTTTTCTTGAAAGCAGTGGATACACTTGGAGAATACAAGAATGCACAATATATTGGTGAGTTGTTTATTAAAGTTATTGAAAATGTAGGTGTTGATTCTTGTGTGCAAATCATTACAAATAATGCACCTGCTTGCAAGGTTGCTGGCATCATTGTGGAAGCTAAATATCCACAACTGTTTTGGACACCTTGCATTGCCCATTCATTGAACTTAGCACTGAAATCCATTGCTTCTAATGTGCTTTGGATTGGTTACATTATTGAGGATGCGCGACATATTTGTAACTTTGTACAAAATCATACAAATGCACTCACTATCTACAAAGAGTACACCAATCTATCATTGTTGAAGACTGAGGATACACGGTTTGCCTCTTCATTCATCATGTTGAAGAGGTTGAGGGAGGTCAATGCCACTCTTGGGGCCATGGTTATTTCAAAGATTTGGTCTTTTTGAGAAAGACAGATCAACTAGCCTCTAAAAGAGTGAAGGACACAGTGTTAGATGATGCTTGGTGGGAGAGGGTAGATCTAATTATTTAGATCATGAACCCTATCATTTCTTTGCTTCGATTTGCAGATACAGACAAACCCATCCTAGGAGAGGTTTATGAAAGATGGGATTCCATGATTGAGTCTATGAGGAGCATTATTCTACAGAGTGAGTGCCCCAAGTATGGTACATCACCAGAGGTTTTCTGTGGTACTATACAAGATATTTTTGTCAGCAGATGGGACAAGAATTGCACACCTTTACATTGTTTGGCTCACTCATTGAACCCAAAATACTATAGCCATGAGTGGATGAATGGTGAACCCTTCCCATAGATCCCCTCCTCACATGGATGGTGAAATCTCACAGGGGAGGAAAGATGCATTCAAGCAGGTTTTCCAGGATAGAACATTGCTTAATGAGGTGGAGGATGCTTTTGCAGAGTTTTCCACTGGCACTGGTCGATTTGCAAGATATGATGTGATTAGAGACAGGGGGGCTAGGAAGCCCTATTCTTGGTGGGCAAATCATGGGGCAACAAACCCCCCTCTACAACAGTTAGCCATGAGGCTCCTCTCTCAAATGACTTCATCCTCTTGTTGCAAGAGGAATTGGAGCACATATGGGAATTTGTATGGTGTTAAAAAGAGCAAGCTTGAGCAGTCCAGGGCAGAGGCAATGGTGTATGTGCACACCAACCTTTGTTTTATTTACAGGCAAAGGAAAGAGTGGTTGAAGGGAAAGACAAAGATGTGGGATGTCTTTCTTGATGATATGAGTCTGGACAATAGTGTTGAGTTGGCATTGGCCATCATGGATCTCAATGATCCAGTGCTAGAACCTGTTAGATTTAATGATGTTGATATTGTAGAGGGTTCATCCTCCACACTAGCAAATGCAGAGATGACTTTGGATATAGGGGAGGAGGATGCAGAGGAGAGAAGTGGTGACCATGATGATGAGGACAATGATGCTGATTTTGATGATGACTATGAGGATTGATGACTCATGAGTCATGGGCTACCCACTGCCTTGAGGCTTGTATACTTGTAGTTGTTTTGTATTTTCTATTTCTATTTGCCACTGGCATTGCACTACCTATGTAACACATTTTGATTTTGATGACTTAATGAGAAAACTACAGCTGTCAATGTCTTTATCTTACTATCTTGTCTTTCTCCTATTGGATTATTGATGAATTGAATATGTATTATGATTTATCATTTATGAATTTAGAATTTATGATTCATTTATTTATCATTTATGTAACATGTATTTGAATTTTGTATGTACTATGCATGCTATAATGTTACTAACTTGCTTTGTAAACAGTAAAACTTGCATCTAGATGAAGATCTATCTTTGAAATCAATGAATTTGTATCATTAATGAGAATTTGTGTAAGAAATATCTATTTTTTAATATATATATATATATATATATATTATATAGTATATATATTTAATAATAATGTATAACGTATCCAAACATGTCCTGTTCCGGGGGTCAACGTGTCCAAATCCGACACTCGAATCCTCGTATCCGAAGAATCCTGAATCCCCGTTTCAGGTTACTTAGGCAGAATCCAATACACCAAATTTACAATTCTTTGAGAAATATGAACAATACCTGATCAATTGAACCCCTCATGCGGTCCTCACAAATCATTCGTGAAGCTATTTTCTCAGCCTGCCAACACCATAATTACCCAAACTTAAACAATATCCAATCAAGAAACATAATCTAAAGCCGGAAGCAAATATTGTTCATGACAGGAGTTAAAAGTAATGCTCATATTTTCCACAAATCAATGGCAATGAACATTAAACAAAGAGAACTTTACCCTACAGGAACCAAAGTCTTTCTGTTCTGAAAGAAAGAATGATCAGTGGAATACCATCCTAAAAGAAATCAGTCATATTACCAAACTTTCACATTTAAGATAATATACTACATATGGAATTAGATGAAGAATCAATTATATTTGAAATAAAAGATGTGAACACTAGAGACCTTGGAAATGATTCATAAGCTCTAGAGTAATGTGAGACTTTAGCATAATTATCAGTATAAGAGAAAGTATGAAGTAAGGCAATCTAGTTTATGTCTTCAAATCCAGAAAATACATGCTTAGTAACATTGGAAAACTTACGTTCAAATTTAATGGCCTTGACAACAAACATGTGTAGTTCCTACCTCAACATGTTTACTAAGACAATCACGTTAATGTTTGTAACTCCAGGAAATATATGCCTACTGGTCTACCATTGGTAAAACTATGTTCAAAATTAAATCCCCGCTAATTTTGAATATCAGTTGAGGTATCAGCTCATATTCAGTCTGTCTGGTGTCAATCACTTACGGTCCCTATTAATTAAGCATCAGATAATATATGATATCTTGATCCAAAAGGATAGGTAAAAATATGACCTGGAAATCTAACCAATGAGACAGCTTAGACAGAAGATTTGGAATGTGGGTACCTCTCTATTGATAGTGAGAAGAAAATCACATTGAATAAGATTCTGTAGAGAACAGAACTGTGGTAAAAAATAAAATATGGCCATAACAAGAGCATTGTACTTGCAATCTTATAAAATCAAATATTGACACACAAACGATGAACATTGACAAAAACCACATATACACCAAACTGGATCCAATGGACAAAATGACTCGATGCATAGCATGAACATTAGTTTGTTATATGTTGTTCAACATTCCAGAGAACGTAGAGACAGCAGCCATTTCAGTATGATTGACAAATAGAAAAATCCACCAACTAGAAATTGTAACAGCAAAAACATTCCATACCTTGGATCAGGATAACCAAGAGAGAAGACAGGGTAAAACAGAAAATAAGCCTCTGCAATCCACAGGATGTCAAGAAATAAAGAGGGTAGAAGCAAAATCTTGAACACAACCACTCCAGGAAGGATACAGAACACATCAGAAAAACGATCTCTGAGCTTTATCAAGAGGAATAGCATGTGGGGTTACATCACATGAGACAACAAAAAAGCATACAAGAGCCAAGTTTGACTAAGCTTTTACGAGCAAAGCCCTAAAGGGAAAGGAGAAACCTTCAAATGATGCAGAGTTAAGTTGAATGTAAAGGCATGCAATAGCCTATATTGGAATTCGTGCCAATGCAGCTGCTATTAGAAAAGTTCAGTTCGAAAGAAATACCATCCTTGGAATGGACCATTAATTATCACGTTCTCATTTGCAGGAGAGTTTGTATGGACGACCATCATTCAGACATGGAAAAAATGCAAAATCTTTAGGGAGAAACAGGCATGAAAATAAGTTAATGGTTATTTACTTGTCTCCTGCCTGAATTCACAAATTGGTTGCTGGCTGCTTCAACTCTTCACTGTTTTCCTAGACTCATGCCTTAATTCTATATCTTTGTATAGCAAAATGGATTCCTTGAGCATGATCACCAGCAGCATTGGATTAACAAAGCTGGTGGTTATCATTGCACAGCAATATGAAAAACAGAGAATTGATGAGTGAATAGCAGCAGCAGTGTCAAGCGTATTCCAGGAAACAATGGCCGTTAAAACAGTGATCAGCACACTTTTTGAGGATGGAAGAGTTGTCAGAGATTGGGCATATCAGATTTCAAAATAAGAGTTCCCAAATTTTAGTTTGCTGCACTGCACTGAGATGCCCAAATCAGCACTGAGATGCTTTTGATAGCAGAGACCATCAATGCAATTAGTAAAAACTACTTTTTAGTAATTGGGCATTATTTCTGATGATTGGCTTATTACTTCCACTGCTGCAGCAAACTATTATTTGGAAACCTCTTATTTTGAAATCTGAGAATTCCAATCTCTGACAATTTTTCCATCCTCAAAAGTATGCTGTCTCTGCTCTATTGGGCGATGCTTCCTCAAATATGCTTGAAACTGTCACTGCAATTCGATCATCTTTGTTGTTTATCATATTGCCCAGCAAGCATAGCCATCACATAGGCCCATAAGCAAACGTTGATTGAAGACTGACAGTCAGAAACCTCTTGAGCCACAAGCAATATGCAAACATACAAAGCCATAGGTTTGCAAATAGCTGCAACGTAGGAGAAAGTTGTTCCTCTGGAATACAATTGGTGCTAGGAAAAGTCCCTAAATCTACCAACGTGTAAGTGATATTTTGAAAAAAATAAATAAATGGTAGATGATATGTTAGACTAACAATTAATAGAAAAATTAAATCGAGGGGAGACCAGAGTATACGATTAGATTACATGAAACGACCACATGCTCAACATGCATGTATACGCATGCACTCACTTTTACTATATAGAGATGTATTCATGCAAACATGTGGGTATACACATTTTTACAAGTATTCACAACCAAATCATATGTAGACACACATGCATGTATGCACAACTAGCTTAATAATCCATTTTAGACATCAAACCATACCTGAGGCAGAAAATATGTCAACAGCACATTTATTCCACCATTAAGCTTTTGGAAGGTGCACAAGTAGAACAACATTTAGTGAGAGGTAATTCATAATAATAAAACATCAAGTATGTTTGTATGTACCACTAAAGCTACTTAATAAGATCAAGTGCTAGTTTGAGGTTTCTGTTTATGATTGTGTTATTGGTAGCAATTGAATCCCTAAGACAATGTTGATTTTTGTAGCTCAGAATGTACTTCTAGTTTTGTGCCTTGACTAGAAGGACCTTGATTTGCCTCTTTAGGAGCTTGCATGCGACATTCAGAGTATGCAAATGAGTTGCACGCATGCAAATGTGTTGCATGTGACATGCATGAGATGTGCATGTAAAGCAAGCTAAATTTATGACTTGTACTTATGTTAAAGAAAAAAAAGCTAAAGATAGAATAGTTAACTAAAGTAAAGTCACTAATCTTCAATTAACTTGACGAGCTAATCTTGGCCATCAATCTTAGCTTAGGAAAGTTATAAATTGAGCTTAAGTGTTGACGCTAAGACACAACAGCAGCACAAGATTGAGAGAGGCTTCTCAGTGAGCGTGTGCTAGGTCCGAGATAGTGCAGTGAGGCTGGTGATCAGCGTTGTAGTTTGTATTTTCTTACTTGGGCCATTATCCCAAGACAGGAGCCCAATTAAGTTCCGTGACTAATTTATTAATGAAGAACTGTTGATCGGGCAAAAATCTGTTTATGTTCATGTGAGTCAGATTGAGTAATTTTGCTTCCGCTAAATATTTGGTTAGTAACTAAGTTGTGTATTCGTTTAGTTAATAATTGTCGGGAACCGAATACCGGATGTTGGGTTCGAGAAATTCTAACATGGTATCAAAGCCCCCACTCTGAATTGATCTCGGAATCGCAGGTGCTAGGTTTGTATCGGATCATCGGAGCCAGGTTGGCTAAGATCATACAAACAAACAAAAAAATTACTAAGGCAGTGGAAGTTTTTTTTTATTCAGACAAGATAATCTTTGGATTAGGTAAGGAATTTCTTTTAAAGAAAAAAAGAAAGAGATAGCAAAGTTAATTGTTAGTCAATTTGACAAGGATGACTATTGGGTTGCGTTACGAGGATAGTGTTGAAAATAGTACCAATGAGAGGTGTTACTAGGCTTTTATCCCTTTTAGCCTAGTGAGCACATTAATGGCTTTTGTCTTTATAACATTTATGATTTATGTTAATGTCATGGTAGGAAAAAGTACTTAGAAGTGTTGTACCATGTAATTTTTCTAATATTAAAGTCACTTGTACTTTATAAAATGACTTTATGTTAAAAGTATCAAGTGTACTTTTCTAATATTAAAGTGAGGAGAAAAATCACTTTATGAGATAAATTAAAAAGGTACACAACTTGGGGCCAATGTATGAAGGGGGTCATTTGGAAGAAATGATCTCAACCACACATCTTGAGATTTGAGGATGAAATCTCAGCCACTGGATCCTAAGTTTAGGGATTCAATCTTTTCCAATGAGACAAAAGAGGAAAAGAGAAGCTCATTCTTCACTTCACATTTGAGAGCGGATGAGGAGAAAACTTCGAGAGCAGGAGAAATTGCAGCAGTGAGGGGCTCAAATCCCAAGGCGGAGACAGTACAACAACATGAATTTCAAGGAGCAGCTGACATGATTTTCAAGCAGAACAACAGCTAAAAGGCAACACGAAATTCGAGGCAGTTTTGGCACAAATTTCGAGGAAGTGACAACATTGTTCTGGCCCGAAATTTGAGGTGCAAATTTCGGGATTCAATCTACTACATGCAGCACAAAAATCAAGGGCGTTTTCAACAGCTTTCTAGCATGAAATTCGAGGAAGTACAGTCAGCACAGGGCACGCAGTTTGAGGCATATCTGAGCACTCTTTTGTAGGTTGTTTTGGGCACTGATTTTGAGGAGCTTGGCAGAAAAGAAATGTTAAATTTCTGGGCACAAATTTCTGTGTAAATCTGAATTGTCAGTGGGCACAAATTTCCAGAATGAGTGCATTTAATGCTACAGCAAAAGGGAGATAAGTACTGTGATTTTTTATGTACTTATTTACAATTACTCAAGCAATAAAATCCTCCTTTGAAAACTGGTTTTCCCCAAGAAGCTGTGGCATTTTTCCAGGGTCAGTTTGACAAAAAATAAGTCTCTTACGTGATGAATGCTTGCATTAAATTTTGCATTAATTATCAGTTGTTAGGAAAGAGAAAAAGAGGAGAAGCACTCCTTATGTTTGCAATTAATGCATTCTAAATTTTATATTAACATGACATAACATGTGGGTTGGGCCTAAATAAACACATGTCAAATTGCAAATGGGATCAAGGGTGCAGGTCATTAATTTTCTACATGGTATCAAAGCAAAGTTGAAGGCTCAGATCTAGAATTTCAAACAGCTGATAAAGAGGGCAGCAAGCATTAAATTCTGCTACTAGTGAACCAAAATCTTTTGAAACTTTGTCAAATACCCAAAGATTTCAGCAGTTCAAAGGAAGAAGGTTCTAGCTCACAGATTTGCTCCAAATTGTTGGTTGTGGGGTCATGGCTACAGGGTTGAGAGCAGAGGACAGATTGGCAAGGTCTGAAAATTTTGGCCATGGAAGGAGAGAATCATGTTTTCACTGGAGGAAGTTGAAGTGTGGGATGTTGTTGAAGCAGTTGTGAAGGCAAAGAGGATTCTTCTAGATGCCATCAAGGACCATTTATTCCCTCATGTGTCCGGGATGAGATTTGCCTATCAGATGTGAGAGTCCTTGGTCTCTTTACACCAAAGTTCTAATGAGAACAGGAAGATGGTGTTGAGACAAAAGCTACACAACACCAAGATGACCAAACCGACAGTGTGACCTCATATCTCACTAGGATCTCACAAGTGAAGGATGAGTTCGTTGCCATTGGAGAGGCTATTCCAGATGAACAGTTGCTTAAGATTGCCTTAGATGGGTTCACTGAGAAATGGGATCGTTTTATCCATGGCTTGGTGGCCAGAGAGCATTTTCTTGGTTGGAGGGGGATGTGGGATGATTTCATCCAGGAGGAGTGCAAAGGGGGGAAATAAGAGTGGTGGGAGAGGTGAAGAGGAGAATGAAGGCCAAAATAGGGTCTTCTAGTGGAGCAAAGTAGGAGAAAGGGAAGCAAAGGGCTAAGGAGAAGGACATGAGAAAAGTGAAATGCTTTGCTTGTGGGAAGATGGGTCACAATGCTATACAATGTCCCAACAAGAAGGGTAAGAAGAAACAGGGAGTTGCATCTTCAACTGAGGTGGATGATTTTGCGGTTAGATTTGATTCAGAGTGCGCATTGGTGGTGAGTTTAGCTACTCATGTTACATCTTCCCGTGCATGGTTCATTGACAATGGAGCATCTTGCCATATGACCGGAGTGAAAGAGCACACATGCCTTTTAGAGGATGATGTTGACTTGGAGGTTGTGCTTGGAGTCAATTCCAAAGTCAAAGCAGCAGGAGTGGGGGCAGTTTCATTTCAGAGGGAATCTTTACTTCCTTTGAAGGCGACAAATATTTTTTATGTTCCGAGGATAAAGAAGAGTTTGATATCAATCTCTAGCTTGGAGAACAGGGGGTTTGAGGTATTGTTTTGAAAGGGACAAGTGTTGATATATCCCAGAGGATCCAGTATCGTGTTTGCTCGTGTGATTGGAGCTCGTAGTAGGAGACTATACAGAGTTATGTTTCAGCCTCTTAGAGCCATGGTAGCACAGACCAATAGCAGTGAGTTGTGTGAGCTATGGCACAAGAGAATGGCCCACTTGCACCATGGAGCTTTCAAGATGTTGAGGGAGATGATTATAGGTTTGCCTGATTTCAGCACAGAGCATCATGATGTGTGCAAGGGGTGTTCTTTGGGAAAGTACACCAAGACACATTTCCCGAGCAGTGACAACAGAGCTGCAGGTATCCTTGATTTGATTCATTCTGACGTATGTGATCTTATGTCCCATGTTTCATTGAGTGGATATGAGTATTAAGTGACTTTTATTGATGACCACTCCAGGAAGACCTGGATTTACTTCCTGAAGACTAAGGATGAGGTCTTCCAGAGGTTCCAAGAGTTTAAGGCTCTTGTGGAGAACTAGACAGGGAGGAAAATCAAGGTGTTGAGTTCAAACAATGGAGGTGAGTATACCTCCACGAAGATGAAGGATTTTTGTGGGAGTGTTGGCATGAAGTGGGAATACATTTTGCCTTACAACCAACCCACAGCAGAATAGGGTGGCAGAGAGGAAGAACATGACCATTGTGGGTGCAACCAAAGCGATGTTGCATGACCAAAGTTCACCTTTCTTCTTGTGGGTCGAGGTGTGTAACACTGCTATATATTTGCAGAACAGGAGCCCACACAGAGTCTTGGGGAGCAAGAGTCCTAAGGAGTTGTTTACTGGCAAGAAGCCAGAAGTTGGGCACATTAGGATATTTGGGTGCCTTACTTACATAGTTTTAAAAACCGGAACCGGTTCACCTAATAAACCAGGTTTCAAACCAGGACTGGTTAGATCTCAATGAGCCGGTTTTTATATAAATACATTAAATAATTAATTTTAAATGAAAATAACTATTTTTAAGATTTAAAACCATGATTCCAAGCCAATAGAGACAAAATACGCAAAGTTTGCTCATCTATATACCATGTAAAGGTGAGTATATCAAAATGGCACCGAGTGCAACACATATCATCGACAAAATACAGAAGTGGCCTATAAAGTCCAAAAACAATGCTACAAGCTATGAAGCCATTGGCCTACTACAAGACTACAAGTCTACACATGATCAATCATCAAATTCATCACCAATACTAGACATAGGATCATCAACAGGAACTACATAGACATCATATGGATCAGAGTCTGAGGATGCCTCAGCCTCATCTGCAACCTTAGTAGTAACATTGCCACCAATAACAATAGAAGTGGACCTAATGGAAGCACAAGTTGGTCGAGTTGCACGACTAGTGCCTTCCATTGGTTGTTTGCCTTTGCTTGATGCAGCTACTAATCTTGGTTCTGATGGCGCTACCAAATATGCTTCATCCCCCCCCCCCCCTCCCCAATGCCATGTCAATATCAAAATCAGCATCAAACTCGGGATCTTCAATCTCCTCCACCCATTCTGATGCTGGATCAATATCTTCCAACACAATGGCATCTAGATCAGATCTTTTCTTCATCATTTGGTTTCACCTTAGTCGAAGGTTGCATTGCACGAAGACAAGATCACTTAACCGTTTTTGTTCCAAACAGTTTCTCTTCTTCGTGTTTGCGCTCAAAAACAGACCAATTGCATTCACAACTTAAAGCACTGCAAGTTTGGTTGAGGACTCTAATTGCAAACTTTTGCAATTGAGGACATTGGCTGCCAAATGACTCCCACCAATGTGCTCCAAAGAACAAGACATTAATTAGTAATTTAGTTCATTTCATTACTTATTTACAAATTACAAGTATTGATAGATAATTTGAATTGTAAAATTGGAAACAATTTAACTTGAAAAGAAAAAGAAAATTGAAATTGCTTACCTGGTTGATCCAAATTTGTTGTCATCTTTGCCAAAGGTATCGGCTGCCATACCAAAAAGACCAAGTTGTTTATGTATTTCCAACTGGTCTGCATGGTTAGGGACCATGCGCTCCAAGCAATCCATCAATACATCTCTGACCTCCACAATCTGCAGATCTCCTAGCCGAGCTTTATAATGATACTTTTGGTTCAAAAAATACCCAAATGCATGCATAGGATGATGGAGTTGATTGTTCCATCTGTTATCAGTGATCTCCCATATACAGCCATATTTAGCTAACCTATCCTTGTAAGTTGCCTGTATCTACTCCTTTGCCTGATCCATAGCCTCATAAATATAAGCCATGGCCAATTTTTCCCCATCCACCATTCTTAGCACCTTAACAAGGGGCTCAACAATTTTCACAAGTTCTCCAGACCTTTTCCTAAAAATAATTGTCAAAAACATTAATTTTGGTGTCTTTTCCATCTTGTCTAATGAGCCCATTGAGATTCAATCCAATTGTCTAATAAAAAACACTTTCTGCAGGTTTTTTTTTGTTGAGAATTGAAACATTACAACATGAGGAAGTGAGTTGCAAATCTTGTAATTACAGGCCTAACAAGCTCTTTGCCCCCCGTGTTTTTCCTCATTAGGCTCAATACCCATGAGTGGTTGTAGATGTATTCTGTAATGCACTTGGCATGCTCTACAGTGTATTTTACCCACTCCACTTTGCCTATGTCCTCAAGCATGAGGTCTATGCAATGTGCAACACATAGAGTCCAAAATATGGTCTTATATTTGGACTCAAGCATCATTCCAACAAAAACATAGTTTGAGGCATTATCTGTGATGACTTGCACAACATTCTGCTCGCCCATTTCCTGAATAATCTCATCCAAAAGCTTATAAGGGTTCCATCCTTCACCTTATCATATGCATCAAAAGATCTCAAAAACATGGTTCCTTGAGGGCAAGAAACTAGGAAATTAATGATAGTGCGGTTCTTTCCATCAGTCCATCCATCTGACATGATGGAACAACCTGTTTTGAGCCATAACTCTCTATACTCAGCCAAATACTCATCAATGGAAGAAATCTCTTTTGCAAAAGACATCCCCTCAAGTCATGCATAGTAGGCCCTTTGAAGCCCTTTCCTGCAGCTATAACAGAGTCCCACATATCTTGGTAATAAGGTGAGTGAGCAACATTAAATGGGATATTTGCATCATACTACCATCTAGCAATGTATTGATAAGAAGTTTCTTTGCATTTTTTTCCAATGTTCATCCCAAGTGGGTTGACGACTTGGCTACGAGGAAGTGGGATTAGCAGAGGCAATGGTTGTGGAGCATGAGAAATAGCTTTGGATGTTTGTTCTCTTTGTTCCTTTAGATTGTTGGCCAAGAGTAGGAGGAACATGGTGAAAGAGGTCATTGGTGGAAGGGATAGAAGACAAATCTCGAATCTCATAAACATCACACCCACTCTCTTTCATGGCTTGTAATAATTGTAGGAATTTACAGGGTAAGTTCCTCAGACATAACACCAAAGGACACCGCTCACAAACAGATCACAGATCAATACACCAGTATTGTTGACGTGGTTAAAACCATCAAAGACGGAAACAATCCACGGCCTGAGCCAATGCGGCCACTTCAAACAATTTATTAATAAAAGAATGAAAATTTACAGAAGCTTCTCTTATGAACGGTTACACTACAAATGACCCTCCCTGCTCTTTAAATAGAGATCATGGACCAATCGGGTGTTAAGCCACGGATCAAGTGTCGGTAATACCGAGAAGAGAATGAACCGTCGGATCACTACATATCGTGACCGTCGGATTGTAAGTTACAAAAATACATAGTAAAGAAACACACTTTACCTAACTCTACACTAGACCAAGTTATACTTAACTATTTCCTATCAGTCAGAATATCCTAACATCCCCCCTTAAGAACAACTTGGGATAGGATTGAAGGATGTACAAATATGACACAATAGGAGAAGAAAGGAGGCATTAGAACCTATCCCCCCTTAGTGACAACTTCTGAACTCCAACCATAAATCGAAGTTTAGTAAGCTTTGCCTCTGTGAGAGCCTTTGTAAAGATGTCTGCAACTTGATCATCTTTTGAACAATATTGTACTTCAAGAACATGGTCGTGAATGAGCTTTCTGATGAAGTGCATGTGCAGTTCAATGTGTTTTCTACGCTGATGTTGAACTGAATCTTTGCATAGTTGAATGGCACTTTGATTATCACACCAAAGTGTAGTCGGATGCTGCTGCTGAAAGCCAAACTCTAACAGAATCTGACGAAGCCACAAGGCTTCCTTACTAGCTTCTACGGCCCCACGATACTCTGCTTCTGCTGAAGAAAGAGAAATGGCACTTTGTTTCTTGCAAGCCTATGTAATAGGTCCTGAACCAAGATTGAACACATAACCTGCAGTAGACTTCCGATCATCAGGGTCACCAACCCAATTAGAATCAGTGAAACCAACCAATAGAGGAGATGCTTCTTCACTGTAATGAATCTCAAACTGGACTTTACCTCGAACATAACGAAGTATTCTTTTAGCTACTTTCCAATGACTTTCATGTGGGTTTTGCATAAACCGAGCAATAAAGCCAACAACAAAGGAAAGGTCAGGATGAGTATGGATCAGATACAAAAGTTTTCCTACAAGTTGACGGTATAAGGTAGCATCAACTTCAGGGGAAATACAAGTGACAGAAAGTTTGGCTCCAGACTGAAAGGGAGAAGGGGCTGGCTTACAGTCTTCCATGTGAAAATGGCGTAGAAAATCACAGGCATACTTGGACTAGGAAAGGGCAATACCTTCCTTGGATTGCAAAACTTGAAGACCAAGAAAATAATGCAAGTGTCCTAAGTCTGTCATTTCAAACTTCTTTTTAAGGCTAGACTTCACATGGTTTATAAGGTTGGGATCACTACCAGTGAGGATAAGATCATCAACATAAAGAACAAGAATGACAAGAGACTTGCCCATTTTCTTGGTGTAGACAGTATTGTCAGAATGGCACCCAGAAAAGCCAGTTTCTAAAAGAAAGCTATCCATTTTGGGCATACCAAGCCCAAGGAGCATGCTTGAGACCATAAAGGGATTTCTTAAGCCGACATACAAGGCTGGACTTTGTTTGTATAAAGCCAGTAGGTTGTTCCATATAGATTTCTTCATGCAGGTCCCCATGCAAGAAGGCAGATTTCACATCCATCTGATGGACTTCCCATTTGAAAGACGCAGCAAGGGAAAGAACAAGGCAAATAGAGTTCATTTTGGCAATAGGGGAGAAGGTTTCAATATAGTCAATGCCTTCAACTTGTGAAAAACCCTTAGCAACAAGACGAGCTTTATGTTTATCAACTTTCCCATCTAGTCCATACTTGGTTCTGTAAACCCATTTGCATCTAACAAGTTTTCGTCCCTTTGGTAGAGGAACAAGATCCCATGTATCATTTGCCAATAATGAACGATATTCTTCATTCATAGTTGTGTCCCAATCTGGATGGCCTAAAGCTTCTGCAAAGGTGTCAGCATCATAATTCGTTGAAGCTTCAACCAGTTAAGAAGAGGCTCTATCGAACTGAGAACGTGTACGTCGCTGATCTGTAGGATCACCGGCAAGAGCGCCTACTGCATCCTGAGTAGCACGACCCATTTTGGACGCTGAGGAGTTGCAGAAGGATCCTGAGAAGGTGGTGGAGGATTGTCATCCTCTCTTTCATCATCTGAAGAAGAAATACTTTTAAAATAGAAGAGATAGAGAGAGGTGGCACATCCGCCAAACTAGGCTCGTAGGCTGATATATTTTTAGCAAACTTTACATCTCTTCTAATGATAACATTTCTGGACTTAAGTGGAATAAGTCTATATCCTTTGACATCTTTAGAATATCCAACAAAAATACATTTTTCACTCTTAGGTTCTAAAGCTTTATGTTTCTCATCTGGAATATGGGCCCATGCTTCACTTCCAAAAACACGAAAGTGACTTACATCTGGTTTAATTGAGCTCCGTGCTTCTTCTGGAGTGATATTCTTTAAAACTTTGGTAGGAGTGCGATTTATTATGTAATTTGCACAGTTAATTGCTTCTGCCCAAAAATTAAGACTAAGTCCTTTAGATTGAAGCATACAATTAGTCATTTCCTTTAAGGTGTGATTCTTCCTTTCAACTACACCATTTTGTTGTGGAGTAT